>JXCR01128163.1:39589-71337 GCA_002079205.1 Phalaenopsis hybrid cultivar | reverse complement strand
TTCCTCCCCCCTAACTGCCACTATTACTACTTCCTATATTCTGGCCTATTATTTTAAGGCCCTAAGGGCCTCTACTAATGTTGTTCCCCTAGGTAGGAGATCTAGGCCCCCTCGGTTAGTCAGGTGGACGCCCCCTCCTCATGGCTGGGTGAAAGTTAATGTCGATGGCAGCTGTAATGAGCTTTCTATTGACGCTGGTGGCCTCTTCAGAAATTTTGAGGGGCACTTTATGAGCTCTTTTACTTCTGTTGTTGCTGATACTCCTTTAGCTACGAAATGTTGGGGGGTATATCTTGCTTTAAAAGTGGTTTTGGCTTTTAATTTTCATACTATTACTATTGAAACAGACTCAAAATTGCTTTATAAGATGTTAATGAGTGTCTCTCCACATCTCTGGGATATTATTTGTACCCTCAAACGTATACAAGCTTTAATAGCTAATTGTCACCTGATCGTTACTTGGATTTTCATTCATAGGAAGGTAACTCCCCTGCCGACTGGTTAGCCAGGCAAGCAGGTGGAGTGTGCACTGTTGGATTATCCCCCCTACATCCCTCCAGCTTTTACTTACTGGGGACTCTTTAAATTTGCCTTATGCTAGACCTTAGTGAAGTCTTGATGCACTGCTTGCTGGTTTGGTTTTTTTGCTCATTTGTGCGCTTTTATCTGCGCTCTTTCCTTTGCTGCTCTCTATGTTTTTGGCAGGTCGGACCGCCTTCTTTGCTGTGCATTCTTTCATGGTGCTGATGGACATCCTGATTTGCGATCTACTCTTTGCTGGACTAATTACTTNTTCTAGGTATTTTATTTTTTATTTTTTAATATTTATGTTCTAATTTAAAATAAATTATATTTGATTATAATAGTTATTTAAAAGCATTTAAAATAATTAATAATTTTTTGAGTGTTTTAAGAATAATATAACTTGGTTTTAAAATTAAAAAAAATAAAAAATACATAAAATGTATAATATACAAATACATTTTTACAAATAAAAATACAAATGAAAAAAAGAAAATAAAGAAATGTCAAATGTCAAATGGGCCCCAAGTAGATTGACGCATCACATTCATTTTTATCTCCAAGAATTCTAATGTTTTTTCTTAATTTATTCTTAATGATTAACATTAAATTAATGATTCGTAATGATGATTATATGAGCTTATACAGTGGCTTTTCTCTATAATTAATTTGAATTTATTGAATTTTGTTGGAATTTCTCGCTTCAATTCTTGGTGCTAGAAATTCAATTATTGAGGGTTTCTTTTGCATTATTGTGTTCTTAATAGGGCTGTCAAAAAAACTCGTTGTTCGTGAACATTTCGTGATCGGTTCGTCAATGAGTTCTTGTTTGATTCGTTCGATAAGTAAACGAGACGAGCGTGAACAATTTTTTTTTCGGTTAATTAAATGAAACAAATACGACAATGATGTGTTTTGATCATGTTTGAATCGTTTTTGTTCGAAATATAAAATAATTTAAAATAATCATATATAAAAATTTATGATATTTTAAGGAATTAAATTTTATAAATTATAATATAAAATAAAATAAAAAATAATAATATCTTAATATACTAGATTAGTAATATACTAATATGGATATTATATATTTATATAATATAAGTTATATAATTAATATAATATATTATTTCTATATATTAATATTAGAGATGTAAAACTGGTTGGTCGTTCGCAAACAGCTCATGTTCGGCTCGTGTTCGGCTCGTTCATTAAGAAACGAACAACGAGTTTAACTCAAACAAACTGAATTTCAAACGAACCAGACACGAACACAAGCTCTGTTCGTTCTTGTTCGATTCGTTTACACTCCAAGTTCTTAACTCATCTTGACTTACTCAAGGCTTGGTCAGGAGATTTGTTGATCTTTTATTGTGGATTTTTTATTTTAATTATATCTTTGTTGATCTTTTATTGTGGGTTTTTGTTTTAACCTTGATTTTTATATTTTAAGGGTGTTTGTGCAATTTTGTGATGTTTGGTTTAATGTTTCCCCTTTTTTATGCTTTCTTGATCATGATTGTGTACTATGTAAGGTACTTATTAAAGCAACAAATAATTTAAAATTAAGAGCTAAAAGGCATGTGTATAATTTACACTATATATTCCTTCCTATAGTGCGTGTGTTTATATAGATGTGCTTAGGAGTAGGATGGTAAAAGCTCATTAGGAAAGCTTGGTAAGTTAATTCTCCTGTGAAGCTTCTGAATCTCGAGTAGGCTCTGTGTCATGTGGACTTATATTCTCCCACAAGGTGAGCAACGACAGAGTGCGATCAACTTGTCAAATAGGAGTTTGTGAAGGTGGTTGGAGAGAGCATTGTTGAAAATCTTAGCGATCTAATCTTCGATCATGATGTGGTTAATTGGGAGTTCTCTGTTCTTGATATGATTTTGTATGAAATGGTAGTCAACCACAATGTGTTTTGTGCGAGCATGTAAGAAATGGTTGTTTGTAAGAGTGATGGATGAGGTGTTATTGCTGAGTATTGGTGTCGGCGCAGTGTGTGTGAGATGAAAATCTTGAAGTAGATGTCCGATCCAAATGATTTCTGTTGTGGCAGTGTGGATAGGGCTCGATACTTAGCTTATGTGGAGGATCGTGCCACAATAGGTTTCTTTTGGCTGACTAGGAGATGAGGTTGGCACCTTGGATAATGCAGTGGCCTTAGGTTAGTAGGTGGATCATCGATCTGCTAGTTGCTGGCCCAATCTGCCTCTGTGTATGTGTGAAGATGTGATTTTGTGTGAAAAACACCAATTCTAGGTTTTGTGTCCTTCATAGATTTCTGAGAAGTATCTTAAGTGTGCAATGGTGTTGTGTGTTTGGTTTGTGCACTTGCTGGCTTAGGTAGTTTATTGTAAAGTTGATTTCTGGGCGAGCTATGGTGCGGCGTTGAAGTGCACTTATATATGATTTATCGGTAGTGGAGGGAGTCTGGAAGGGGTGTAGATGGTTGGGTGGGTGCGAGTGTGATGTGACACATCATGATGGCTCAAAGGTGGGGCCCATAAGTACATGAGGTGGACCTAGTATTAAAGTCTAAACTAAGAGGGCTACCACACTACCAATAGGCCAAATAATTAGAGGCCAAGCCAAAAGGATTGGAATTGCATCACTTTTATGTGTATATATGCATAGTGTGAAATCTTATATTTGTGCGCAGAATCTTATATTTTATTGATTTGGGTTGTTATCTGTGATTTGGAGTGCCTTTATGTGATATTGAGTGGACCCAAGTAAGTGTGGCGAAATGTGAAGGCCGACCACATGATTATGGAGTGGTTATCAACGATCACACATGAAAGAGGGTTGTAATATATAGTTTATGTAGTTTCTAAGTAGTACCAAGGGAGTCCGACCTTCATTTTTTCTCCTCTTTTTGCATGTTTGAATGTAAACTCTATTTAAAATCATTATGGAATAAAAGAAAGAGTCATTTGGTGCGAAAACTTTTGAAACTCGAGCGGACAGCTCAAATTAGCTAGGGAGTGGCTTGGTAGCTTCCTACAAGTGTGGGTTTGGTGATCATTACCTCTCACTAAATTTGGGCGAGTTTAGTGATTTATTTTATTTCCTCGATAAAGTTTTCTCTATTTGATGGAATGCTTTTGTGTTTGTAAGGAATGTTTGAGTAATTTTGTGCCTTTTTTAATCCTCAATTAAATTCTCCTCCAAAATAAAAATAAAATCAACGTTGTCATTAAATATATCAAAAACTCCATGAACTTCACTTATTTGACTTGATGAATTTCTTTCTTTCTTAATTTCTTCTAAAACAAGACATGAGACATCATACACCTTCACCAAACTATGAAGAGGACTCAAATGTGACCCCAATATATATCTCTTGCATTTCATTAAGATTTCTATAAAAATACTTTAAAAAAAATTAAATTATATATTTAAATTTATATAATTAAATTATATATTTAATTGCATTTCATTAAGATTTCCCCCACGGCCCCACCTAAGTATATTGACACATGTATAAAAATTGAAGTTTTGGTGTCATAAATAAAACATAAGAATTGAGTGGTACGTTTGCTTTAAATATTTTTCTTTTTTCATAATCCACGTTTTGAACGCTTATAAAAGTATTCATGTAAATTTATATTGACGTGTTGGACCTCCAAATCACTGCTACGTTGCCCACACTTGGAAAAATATTACATCAGGACTCCTAATGTAGAACCACGATCGGAGTCCACTAATATGCAGACACGTAAATTCAAGGAAGCGCGTGCACTTTCCTGTGATCCAAACCGGTAACCTAGAAAAATATTCCTCTTGTGTTATTTCGTGTTATTCAAATATTATTGTGGCGGTATTAATATGTTATTGTGTTATTATAACACTTGGAATATTCCCAGAATACAATAACACATGAATATCACCACAGTAACACCTAAATAATGAGGAATAACAACGAGGGAATATTCTCCTGCGCTAAAACAATTTTTTTTTCTGTCAGCTCAATGTGGAGTCATTTCATTGAACTCCAAACGTAGCGCTATGTTAGGAGTCCTGATGTAATACTTTTCCCATTATTGTAGCTTGAGTGCGATGTTTCTTTTACAATTTAATCTAAGAAGATTTACAAATCATATCATTTTATTTCTTTATATGATAAATTTTAATTTTTACATGTAAGTCATCTTTTCCATGCCTAGAAAGATGTTTTTCACTTTTAAAAAATTAAAATAGTCAAACTTTTTTATATGATTTGAAAGACTTAGATGGTATAAATGTAAAAAAAAATAGAATTTAAATGTTAGATATATAAAAGTGTTTGAAAAACAAATCATTCAAATCATGCAACAGTATAAAACATAAGCCTCATAAAGTTAATCAAGGTTAACAAGGAACTGATCACTCTTTTTCTCGTGGCAAATCTTTGACCAAGAAATTTGTAGACATTTTCTCATCTTAATTTCAACTTTTGTGGCAATGAAAAGTTTAATTTTTTTACCCAATAGAATGGACAATTAAATTTACATTTATTATGACACAAATCAAGACCTGTCATGTGTACAGACGAACCCACTCATGTATGAAATTAATTTTTTTACTAATATGAATAGGTATGTACACGTGGCAGACTTTGATTTGAGTTCTGATGCAAAACTGCAACAAGACTCCTGATGCAATAATTTTTCCATCAAATGTGACCTAAATGTGGAGGCTCTTAGAAAACCGTAGTATGATATTTTTAAAATAAAAATATATAATAGCTACCACAACTATATGAATAACACTTGTTTATGCATCAACTTCACAAATACTTCTTCAAATAACTACAACTGTCCCAAAAAGCCAACCATTCTTAAACTAGGTCTAAATCTTTTATTGTTATGGCATAGCTATCCATCCAAAAAGGCATCCAGTCAGCTTTTAATTAGTGAAGAAAATATATATTTTTTCCCATTCAACTATTCGTAGCCTAAAAGTTTGGTCAAATCTCAACTTTCCAATAGAGTTTCTAGTTAACCACAAGAGGATGATAGAGAGATCAAGCTCTCTATGTCATATACTCATGTAATTATCTTATAGTTTTCATCCCACATATTTAATTGTTTTTTATCTCGCTTATGTATTGTATATGCCATCATTTTATAGAATGACATGAGTGCACGTATAAATGAAGTGTTAAAAGACATTTTACAGAATATTTTACGCAACAAACTTTCGAAATGAAAATGATCACGGGGCCTGACCCAACCAAAATTATCTATTATTATAAAGAAACATTTTTCTTTCTAACTAGACAATAAATTGTTACTAAGCTTTGATTGTGCTACAGAGATCGAGAAATAATAACTTAAAATTTTTATCACGCTATAACAATTATTAGTGATGATCAACAATGATTGTTGATGGTAGCTGGCTTCGAGCATTCTATGACAGTATGAACTTATTCAACTTCTATCCCACTTCATATTAAAAATGGGGTCATATTTAGATATTCTTTAGATGCACGTTCTAGTAAATTTAAATTTAAATGTCAAAGCATTGAATCGGACGATCCGTGCCGGTTTCATTGATTATAGATTTTCTTTAAAATGTTTGAACACCTTAATGATCTTAGAGTTACGTGATCTTGGATTCGTTGGATTCCTCTCGCTGGGTCATTTGATTTAATTATAAGCACGTTAGATTTGAAGATCACTTGACCTTTCAATTAATACTCCGAATTTTCTAATTATACATTGATTTAGGCTCATTTGAGCTCAGATCAAATCACTTCTAGTGTCTTTGCACTCATATTATTGAGATATTCAATTTGGATGAAGTACATTTTGTGGTGACATTCAGCTTTTATGTCATTTTCCTTGCTTTGAAGCGGTTTATCAACTGGTCATGATTATATTTGCATATATACCACACAATTTTCATATATTTACATATCTAATGTCTGGAATTTGATATTTGTATTCACAACATTCTTGTAGCATAACTTATGCATGAGATTGTATGTTTTTAATAATAGTGGCATTTGTGATGTGACATTAAAGGTGCCATATATGTAAATAAAAAAGTTTAGGTGTTTGTTATGTAAATACCTAAACATTGTGTGGTATATATGTGATAATGGGAGCACCCTAAATATATTAATGCCATGTAATCCACTATAAAGTTGAGTCTATAATTATAGTTTGTCCAATATTTATTTGAAAATAATTTCTTTTATTATTCAAATAACACATCACAGGGCAATTAAGGGTATGTTTGAGGTAGCTTATTTGGTGCGGTGGCGTTTTTAAAGCGCACATGAATTGTTTGGGTGCATTTTGGTAGCTTATGCGTTTTGAAAATGCTCCGCATCTATTTAGGTGCGGTGACAGCTTTCTGACAGCAGTATAACTTTTCTAAAAAAATAAAATTTTTAATAGTCACTGCACCTAGTTTATCAACACATTATTCAATAAGCTGCTGTTACCTAAAAAAAACCCTAAATCATTAAAATGTAATGAAATATAAGAAAACATGTATAATTTTATGCCATTATTTATCTATAAATATTTTATAGAGATACAAATCATGCAACAACCACGTATCATTTTAATGTCAAATGTTTCGAGCATCATGTCATTATCATAATTGTAGAAGATATGTATATTATTACACATGATTCATGTCTTTTTTATCTTTTTCATGCACATACATTTTCTTAATATACAAACTAAAATTAACATTTGATATAATGCTTAATATTCATCTAATCATATCAATTATAATGCATATAAGTTATACATAAATTATAAACAGTGACATTTATAAAATAAATTAATATGCTTAAATTAGTTATGCATGAATCAAAATAAATGAACTGAAACAAACTTGCATATCATTTATATTATGTTAGTATGTTGTGATGCAACTCTATAAAATTTTTAGGTTAAATTCCTACATTTCAAATTAAGAGGGTGTTTAAGAAAACATCTTATAAAATTTAATAGAAGTATGCCAATATTAGCATAATATTTAATAACGCCAATATGGTCGTTAATGATTTAATTTTGAGTTGAGCAGGGATCCACTTAAAATCCGCCTGAAAAAAAATTCAATACAAAATTTTGGCTCGTAGCTCGACTTATTTATTTCAATCTCAATCAAAATTCAAATTAATTTTCGAGAATGAATGATCTTTGAGCTACGCTATTTTCACAGTCCTATCATCATTAAGCTGTTAAATATCTAATTTTGAGCTAAGCTAAGGTTTGTTCCAAATAAAATTCAATTTAAAATTTTAGCTCGTAACTCAACTAATTTATTTAGATGGACGTAGCTAAAAATTGAATCAATTTTTGAATAGTTAATAATCTTTAAAGTGAAATTCACATTCATACAAACCAACTTAAAAAAAAAAAAGAGCAATAAAATAAATATATTACTGATATTTTTTGTTGATCGGCCTTTCTGCAGGGGAACCGAGAACCTCTGCGCATAACCTAATGGCGGCGGTGAGGAGCGCTTTGCTCAAGCATCTGAGGGTGAGAGCCGGATATCCGATTCAACCTCCGGCGACATTCTCTTTATCCCAGCTTTTCCGCCGTCGCTTCTCGGAGGAAGTCAAGGGCTCTTTCCTTGACAAATCTGAGGTTATCGATCGAGTCATCACCGTCGTCAAGAACTTTCAGAAGGTCGATCCCTCCAAGGTAAACTATACCATCGCCTTCCTCATCATAATGTTTCTTTTGTCCGAACTGGATTGAAACTGAGCATTATCTCTTTTAGCGGGTTGTTTCAGTTTTCAAGTGTTTGGCAGCGTGCATTTGATAATTAGTGTTGTTGTTTGAAGTTTTCTCTTAAGTTTGTGCTTGGATGTGTTTCTCCAGTAAAACTTTCTTTACCTTGAAGTTTATCGAAACCATTAGGCTGCGGGTGAGCTGCAAGTTTTTAATGCATTAAAAACAGTTAACAATTGTATCTTAAGCTGGAATTTTTCTACGAATAACATTTTTTTTCATTGTTTTCCATGTGCATTTACGGATTCTTAAAGCTTTTCTAGGATTTCTTTTTCCCATTAGAACAAAGCTGCCATCTCGAAACCAGAATTGCGCACCAACTTCATTTAGAATGAGAAACCATGGGAAATTTTGAGGAAGAAGATGCAACTGTGGAATAATGTCATGCATGGCCTCTTCGATGTAGAAGAATCCCATATTTCCTCTCATTACTGTTTTAAGTTTCGCTTAAACATCATAACCTTATGTTCAGGGGCGCTAAGTTCATCAAATAAGTTCCCCTTTCTTGTCCAATTATGTGAAATGTTAAAAGAAAATGACTCTATTGTTCTTATATTTAGTCTATTATTTACTTGATTGTGTAAGTTAACATAAGAGTGAGGATGCCCAAGCTTTTATTAAGCTGCTGGGTGAGTAAGCAAATTCTCCTGCAATAAATTTTGTTATATTTTTGACATTGGTCATCGTCGGCCTTATCATACATATTTGTTATGAATCCTGAACTCCGAGTGGGCTNTGTTTTCCATGTGCATTTACGGATTCTTAAAGCTTTTCTAGGATTTCTTTTTCCCATTAGAACAAAGCTGCCTTCTCGAAACCGGAATTGCGCACCAACTTCATTTAGAATGAGAAACCATCGGAAATTTTGAGGAAGAAGATGCAACTGTGGAATAATTTCATGCATGGCCTCTTCGATGTAGAAGAATCCCATATTTCCTCTCATCACTGTTTTAAGTTTCGCTTAAACATCAGAACCTTATGTTCAGGGGCGCTAAGTTCATCAAATAAGTTCCCCTTTCTTGTCTAATTATGTGAAATGTTAAAAGAAAATGACTCTATCGTTCTTATATTTAGTCTATTATTTACTTGACTGTGTAAGTTAACATAAAAGTGAGGATGCCCAAGCTTTTATTAAGCTGGTGGGTGAGTAAGCAAATTCTTCAGCAATAAATTTGTTATATTTTTGACATTGGTCATCGTAGGCCTTATCGTACATATTTTTAAGNTATTAAATATGTTTGTGTAGTTTGGTGAACATAATGCAAAGTTTAAACCATGCAACCAAACAACCCAAAAAAGAAATCCAACATGGACGATTCTAGCTTTCCTGGTTGCAGATCCTATCGTCGGAGCTGTATATACAATTCAGCTTTCTATCTTTTTGTTACTAACCAGTTGGCGCTATATTTTGCCTTTAGAACCATTTTTTGGAATTAATGGACGCCTTCTTAACTCCCGTCCACCACCGGAAAGAAAATGTCTGACAAGTTCTCTCATTATACTAGTGATACTCTTTTACGAGCTTTATACACAACTTTCTATCTTTATGTTACTAACTAATCGGCACTAGTTTTTGTCTTTAGAACCATTTTTTTGGAATTAATGGATACCTTGTTAACTCTTGTCTCCCGGGAAGAAATTCTCCGACATGTTTTCTCGTTATACTAGTGATTTTTTAAAAAGACATAAGAGTGAGGTTTACCATAAAAACAGTTTTGACATGCTTCTTTCTTGTTTTATGTTGTTGCGAAGTTGATTAAAATGTAATATTAATTTGGCGAGTAAAATGGCAAAATGTTGCGTCTCTTTGTGATTTACCCTTGGTCATGGTATTCACTTTGCATGTTTCATCTCTTTATGTTGCTTTGTTTTTTCTCTGTGTTTTTGCTTCATTCNTGTTGCGAAGATGATTAAAATGTAATATTAATTTGGCGAGTAAAATGGCAAAATGTTGCGTCTCTTTGTGATATACCCTTTGTCATGGTATTCACTTTGCATGTTTCATCACTTTATGTTGCTTTGTTTTTTCTCTGTGTTTTTGCTTCATTGTTGCTTGTTTGGTTGCTTTGTGTGATCTAGCTCTTGTGACTTGGTAAGATTTTTGACTTCGCAATGATTCACTCATATGAGAATCCTATTTAACAGATTTGATATCTTTGCGGCTCTTTCTATTTTCTGATTTTTAAATTAAATTTTTATGAATATTTGATGATTTTAAATTTGGGGCTCAATGGCCTCTAAAAGAATATTCTATTTATTTTCTACTTTGATGGAATGAATTTTCAGTAATGTTATATCTTTATGTTATAATGGTAATTCGAATTTTCCTTACAAAAACAACTAGAATGACCCCAATACTGCTGATTCATTCGGAGTTAATGAAAGTCTTAAAACCAGGAAACAGAGAAACCCTGGTTTGGCAATCATTCCAGTTTCCTTTCCAATATATCTAGACATTCCCGGGTTTTAACCTGGAAATTAATTGCATGTGGTGAGGTTAAGCCAACTTAATGAGACTATAAGTTTCTTGGGAAGTTCTCAAGTCAATCTTTGCCATGGTTTGGTAGAATACGTGAAACAGGAAAATGAAAGATTAGATATTCAGTTCTTCTTGGATACACACGATAGACCAAGCTTGGTGAGTGTTTTCGTTTATTTTTCTCTCTACGATTTACGTTTTATGCGTCAACCCTCTTGGTCCTGCGGTCCTTCCTTTGGAAGAAAGTCTTGCCATCTCGTGGGCTCTTCACCCACCATCTTTACACTCTACGTGTTGACCCCAAGGTCCAATAGCCCTTCATTTGCAAGTTGAGCTACCCTTTTAGCTAATTGATGCAAAATGAATCTTATCCAATGCCCCTATCAATGGGCAATACTTGAAGAGGTTTTTCTGCTTAGCCTCTTTTTCATGTACTCAATGTACTTTATGAGGAAAATGCATTTTAAAGCACATGCATTTTGTAATCTAGTTTTTGGAGCAATAAAGATTGTGCATTTTCACAATCTCTTCTTTATGTGAATTGCTTATGGTGATCACCTTGCATATATCAAAAGATCACTCATAGCTCTCTACAGTTTCATGTAGGAGAAATCTTATTTTTCTCTTAATTTGATTGCCGGGTTGCATTTCGGGCAAAGTGGAAGTACTACGGGTGACTTATACCTGGTGTGACCCCAATCTCTATGAGAGAAGCCCCGCCTTTCTCTTACCTTGTTTTCCGTTGATCCGCTCTATGCAGGGACCGAAGACTAATACTACTGCTCGTCACTAGCATGGTTGATACACATATCCCGTTTATCCATATGAATGCGGAAGACGTGCTTGTCCCCCTTGCTTTGAATGAATGTGGTTAAGATCCATCTATGAACGTGGTTTAGCTTAAAAGGCTAGATATTTTCGTGGGCTGACCATCATCATAGTTTAACCCCCTATCTCTACATCCCCACAATGTGAACGATCTTTATCGCTTTGTCGGGAAGAAGCATGTTGCATTGGCTACAACACTCATCTTACCCAGTCGATCCGTCCCTAAGAGTACTTTCATACCCGCCTTAAAAATCCTCAGTTGTGTCACCTCGTCAGGTGTGTTGACAAAAGCCCGTTCTACAAGTTGGGCTACTTCAGTCTTCCTCACATAAGAGCAATTCTACCAGCCTTTGAGGAATCCCCATTGGGGGACGCTTTTTTGAGATGAGCCATCGTGTTCATCAAAGTACTGGGTCTGGTTACTTCGTGCCACCCTCTTGGCAGGAATTACTCTGTCAATTTTGAGGAGTCCCCAATGAGAGTCTCGCCTAACTGATTCCTGACCAGGATATCGCATGCGGTTTGGACCACTTCATCCACCTGACTTGAGTAATTTGCTGCTTTGCCAGTTGGCATGTCGTATCAGTCAGAACGCTCACTCACCCAGCTGATCCGTTAACTTCACCACGATGTCACACATTCAAGGGCCCAAACCTTAGGTTTCCCAGGTGAGGTGCGGGATTGACCATTGTGTAGAGGAGAAGGGGTGCAACATGTGTTGTGTTTCAGGCTGAGAAATGGATGAGGGTCGGCTGTGCATGCCTTTGCACAGGGAGCTCCAGCCGAGCGAAGGACCGAAGAGCGAGGCCGGCGACGTCGCCGACCAAGAGGGAGGGCGGCGAGATCGTCTGGCTTCAGGAGAGAGATCGGGGAGAGGGAACTCGGCTCCTTTTCGGGAGGGCGCCACTCGAGTAGGCGGCAACATGAATCATGTTTTTAAGGGGAGAGATGTCTGTGATAAGGTAAAATAAGATTCTTTTTTTTATCATTCCTTTTTATATATTATATTTTAATAATAATAATAATAATAATAATAATAATAATAATAATAATAATAATAATAATTTTATCATTCACGTATTTTTCGCTCGGACATGGTATCGTGGTGAAATGAACGTATTCTAGGTAAAATCGACGTTTCAGATGCACTCGTGCGATCAGTTCCGTCATCCTGGGCCGTTCGACTTTTTCGGTGATTGGGCATAAAACGATAATTCACACATTTTTTGCCCTCTCGCGAAACCTTAGCGAAATGAACATCCTCTCTAGGTAAAATTTACGTTCCGGAGAGACTCGTAGTCCGTTTCGTCGTTCGAGGTCATTTGACGCGTTGATTAATATTCGTTGATCCGATCGGAGTCGTCTGACTTGCATAATTACTCTTGGCCTCCGCCTAGGAGAAAGTCAAAACCTAGCAGCATGACCCTGACAACGTGTGTTGATGAACTCTTTTTTTTTGCGTAGAGTAGAGAGGTGCAGTGTGCTGCGTTTTGGGCCGAGAAATGGACTAGGGCCGGCTGTGCTTGCCTTGTGCAGGGAGCTCCAATCGAGCGGAGGACCAAAGAGTGAGGCCTAACGGCGTCGCTGATTGAGAGGGAGGGTGACATGATCATCTGGCTTCGCGAGAGAGATCGGGGAGAGGGAGCTCAACTCCTTTTCGCGAATCTAAGAGGAGGGCGCGACTTGAAGAGGCAGCAAATGGGATCACGTTTTTGGGGAGAGGCGTCTATGATAAGGTAAAATATGATTCATTTATTTTTTTTTATTATCATTTACACATTTTTCGCTCGGACATGTCATCGTGGTGCAATAAACCCACCTTAGGTAAAATCAACTTTCCGAACGCACTCGCGTGGTCCGTTTTGCCGTTCAAAGTCATCTGGACAACTATGTCGACGGTCAGGCCAATTCAAATTAGTTTCGCGCGCGATGCGTTGAATAATATTCGCTGACCCAATCGAAGTCGTCTGACGTGTAGAATGCAGGCCGACTTTTGCCCAGGCGAAAGCCAAAGTCTAGCAGCATAACCACGTGCCCCTCAACACGCGCCGAAAGGTTCTGGGTGTGTGTCTAAACTACCGAATGTTACAAACAAACTATAATCTATCCTGAGTCATGCAGGTGGACACTCTACCGTGATATCAAAAATTGATGCCAACAACGAGGTCTAAACCCACACTATAGATCCTACTACCCCTTTTCTTTACCTAAACTAGAGAATCCTCCTTATTATTGTGAAGAGGATAATTTGAAATAAAATTCAGAGAAGAAGGCCCCAACTTTTTTAAGGCATGGGTATTTATAGACATTATTTTGTGTTTTTTATGCATTTGTAGCATAACACTTCATGGAACTTATTTTTATTTTATTTTTTTTTAAAAAAGCCCAAGGGCAGATATATTAAAGAAAAAGATACAGATAAGTTTGTATGAGTGGACCTAAACACCTAACTCACACGACGGGCCTAAACACTTTATGGAACTTATTAAACATCTATTTTATGTTATCTTCTTCATTGTCTCTCCTAAGACTTAGTAGAAGTATTCGTTAATGTTTGTTGGAAGGCATATTTGTAGGTTTTGGGAGAACAAAAATAATTATTCCTCCTCAATTTCATGGTACAAGATAAATGTCAATCAGGAAAGACGGAAATCAGACTGCTAAATTAGGATTTTTTTATAATTAAGTGCTTCCTTATTTTCAATCTCTTTATTCTTATTTATTTCCATTTTAGCTGAATATTTAGATTAAGAATATGTATTATTAAGTTATTAACTAAAATATATTATAAATAATATTTGTACCTACATAATATTTGTACCTAAAATAGATTGTAAGATTATTATTTAATGGAATAAAAAGCAGTGGAAAAGACATCGAGTCTATTCAGTTTTCAGTTTATTTTTATTAAAATTTTGACATGGTATCAGAGTCACAATAACCCTAACCACCGGTAGTTATTGGAGGACCGTCAAGGCGAGAAGGGAGGAACTATTTCTTTGCCTTGATTCGCCCATCTTAGGATTTTTGTCCGCTGCGACTGCTTTGTCCGCCTTCAATTCGCCCTCTTCCATCTCCCGCATATGGTTCCGTCTCCTGCGTTTGATTCCAGCTTCGATCTGCGATCCTGTTCATTTGTTACCTCGTCTGCGATTCAAGTTTCATCCGCAATCTGCGATCTCGTTCGCTTCGTATCTACTTCACTAACCATTGCTGCTTCTGCGGCATTTTCAAGTGCTTCTTCCACTTCGGCTTTGTTCGCTTTGACTTCACTTCTTCGTTGCACCCTAGGATTGAAGGCTTCGACACTCCTTCATTGACTCACGACTTCGACACTCTCGGCTTCGACACTGCTAGGCTTCGACACTGTCAGACTTCAACACTCTCAGGCTTCAGCATTCTAGGCTTCGACATTCTAAGCTTTGGCGCTGTCGGGCTTCAACACTCTTAGGCTTCGACACTCTTAGGCTTCGACACTCTTAGACTTCGACACTTTCAACTTCGACACGTTATCAGTTTCTTGTTGGCAAATTGATGTTTTTCTGATTAATCAACATCAATTTGAGGGGAATGTCAATCAGGAAGATAAAAAATCAGTTAGCTAAATTAGGAGTTTTTTTATAATTAGGAGTTTTCTTATTTCCAATATCTTTATTTTGATTTTCCCTTTTAGCTGAATATTTAGATTAGGAATATATATTATTAAGTTATCTAAAATATATTATACAAAATATTTTGTACTTAAAATAGATTGTAAGATTATTATTTAATGGAATGAAAACAAAAGAAAAGGCATCGAGCATATTCAATATTCAACCTATTTTTCTCAATACTTTGACAATAAATAATGGGGAAAGCTACCAAATTAGGTAAGCCATAAAATCTTTGCTAAAATGAGGAAATAGAAATTACAACCTACCAACGATAACATATTAAATAAGAAATACTAAGAAAAGGAAGATACTTAAAAATAAAACTTTCTAAAATTTCAATACCCCTCTCAAGTTGGAGCATAATTATCTATCATGCTCAACTTGCTTACGAATAACCCAAAACTATGTCTATCCTTTGGTGAAGATATCTATTGTTTTTTGGGTAATCAGAATAAATGACATGCAAATAACTCCACAATCAATCTTCTCTTTTATGAAATGTCTGTTAATCTCCACTAGGGCTGTAATAAAAGCTCGTTATCACTAACTAATCATGTTCAACTCGTTAAGTAGCTCATATTTACATCATTCGTTAAGTAAGCGACCCGAATATGAATAAATTTTTAAGCTTGAATTATAAATGAACCGAACACGAACAACTCTTTGTTTNAATACGTGAAACAGGAAAATGAAAGATTAGATATTCAGTTCTTCTTGGATACACACGATAGACCAAGCTTGGCGAGTGTTTTCATTTATTTTTCTCTCTACGATTTACGTTTTATGCGTCGACCCTCTTGGTCCGGCGGTCCTTCCTTTGGAAGAAAGTCTTGCCATCTCGTGGGCTCTTCACCCACCACCTTTACACTCTACGTGTTGACCCCAAGATCCAATAGCCCTTCATTTGCAAGTTGAGCTACCCTTTTAGCTAATTGATGCAAAATGAATCTTATCCAATGCCCCTATCAATGGGCAATACTTGAAGAGGTTTTTCTGCTTAGCCTCTTTTTCATGTACTCAATGTACTTTATGAGGAAAATGCATTTTAAAGCACATGCATTTTGTAATCTAGTTTTTGGAGCAATAAAGATTGTGTATTTTCACAATCTCTTCATTATGTGAATTGCTTATGGTGATCACCTTGCATATGTCAAAAGATCACTCTTAGCTCTCTACAGTTTCATGTAGGAGAAATCTTATTTTTCTCTTAATTTGATTGCCGGCTTGCATTTCGGGCAAATTGGAAGTACTACGGGTGACTTATACCTGGTGTCACCCCCAATCTCTATGAGAGAAGCCTCGCCTTTCTCTTACCATGTTTTCCGTTGATTCGCTCTATGCAGGGACCGAAGACTAATACTACTGATCGTCGCTAGCATGGTTGATACACATATCCCGTTTATCCATATGAATGCGGAAGACGTGCTTGTCCCCCTTGCTTTGAATGAATGTGGTTAAGATCCATCTATGGACTTGGTTTAGCTTAAAAGGCTAGATATTTTCGTGGGTTGACCATCATCATAGTTTAACCCCTTATCTCTACATCCCCACAATGTGAACGATCTTTATCGCTTTGTCGGGAAGAAGCATGTTGCATTGGCTACAACACTCATCTTACCCAGTCGATCCGTGCCTAAGAGTACTTTCATACCCGCCTTAAAAATCCTCAGTTGTGTCGCCTCTTCAGGTGTGTTGACAAAAGCCCCTTCTTCAAGTTAGGCTACTTCAGTCTTCCTCACATAAGAGCAATTCTACCAGCCTTTGAGGAATCCCCATTGGGGGGCGCTTTTCTGAGATGAGCCATCGTGTTCATCAAATTACTGGGTCCGGTTACTTCGTGCCACCCTTCTAACAGGAATTACTCTGTCAATTTTGAGGAGTCCCCAATGAGAGTCTCGCTTAACTGATTACTGACCAGGATATCGCATGCGGTTTGGACCACTTCATCCACCTGACTTGAGTAATTTGCTGCTTTGCCAGTCGGCATGTCGTATCAGTCAGAACTCTCACTCACCCAGCTGATCCGTTAACTTCACCACGATGCCACACATTCAAGGGCCCAAACCTTAGGTTTCCCAGGTGAGGTGCGGGATTGACCATTGTGTAGAGGAGAAGGGGGGCAACATGTGTTGCGTTTCAGGCCGAGAAATGGATGAGGGTCGGCTGTGCATGCCTTTGCATAGGGAGCTCCAGCCGAGTGAAGGACCGAAAAGCGAGGCCGGCGACGTCGCCGACCAAGAGGGAGGGCGACGAGATCGTCTGGCTTCAGGAGAGAGATCGGGGAGAGGGAACTCGGCTCCTTTTGGGGAGGGCGCCACTCGAGTAGGCGGCAACAAGAATCATGTTTTTAAGGGGACAGATGTTTGTGATAAGGTAAAATAAGATACTTTTTTTATCATTCCTTTTTATATATTATATTTTAATAATAATAATAATAATAATAATAATAATAATAATAATAATAATAATAATAATTTTATCATTCACGTATTTTTCGCTCGGACATGGTATCGTGGTGAAATGAACGTATTCTAGGTAAAATCGACGTTTCAGATGCACTCGTGCGATCAGTTTCGTCATCCTGGGCCGTTTGACTTTTTCAGTGATTGGGCATAAAACGATAATTCACACATTTTTTGCCTCTCGTGAAGCCGTAGCGAAATGAACATCCTCTCTATGTAAAATTGACGTTCCGGAGGGACTCGTGGTCTATTTCGTCGTTCGAGGTCATTAGACGCGTTGATTAATATTCGCTGATCCGATCAGAGTCGTCTGACCTGCATAATTACTCTCGGCCTCCGCCTAGGCGAAAGTCAAAACCTAGTAGCATGACCCTGACAGCGTGTGTTGATGAACTCTTTTTTTTGCGTAGAGTAGAGAGGTGCAGTGTGTTGCGTTTTGGGCCGAGAAATGGACTAGGGCTGGCTGTGCTTGCCTTGTGCAGGGAGCTCCAGTTGAGCGGAGGACCAAAGAGTGAGGCCTGACGGCGTCACCGATTGAGAGGGAGGGTGACATGATCATCTGGCTTCGCGAGAGAGATCGGGGAGAGGGAGCTCGACTCCTTTACGCGAATCCAAGAGGAGGGCGCGACTCGAAGAGGCAGCAACAGGGATCACGTTTTTGGGGAGAGGCGTCTATGATAAGGTAAAATATGATTCATTTATTTTTTTCATTATTCCTTTTTATACATTATATTTTAATGAAATGATAATTATTATTATTATCATTTACGTATTTTTCGCTCGGACATGTCATCGTGGTGAAATAAACCCACCTTAGGTAAAATCAACTTTCCGAACACACTCGCGTGGTCCGTTTCGCCGTTCAAAGTCATATGGACAACTATGTCGACGGTCAGGCCAATTCGAATCAGTTTCGCGCACGACGCGTTGAATAATATTCGCTGACTCAATCAAAGTCGTCTGACGTGTAGAATGCAGGCTGCTTTTGCCCAGGAGAAAGCCAAAGTCTAGCAGCATAACCCTACTATGTTCCCCTCAACACACGCCGAAAGGTCCTGGGTGTGTGTCTAAACTACCGAATGTTACAAACAAACTATAATCTATCCCTAGTCATGCAGGTGGACACTCTACCGTGATATCAAAAATTGATGCCAACAACGAGGTCTAAACCCACACTATAGATCCTACTACCCCTTTTCTTTACCTAAACTAGAGAATCCTCCTTATTATTGTGAAGAGGATAATTTGAAATAAAATTCAGAGAAGAAGGCCCCAACTTTTTTAAGGCATGGGTATTTATAGACATTATTTTGTGTTTTTTATGCATTTGTAGCATAACACTTCATGGAACTTATTTTTTATTTTATTTTTTTTTTTAAAAGCCCAAGGGTAGATATATTAAAGAAAAAGATACAGATAAGTTTGTATGGGTGGGCCTAAACATCTAACTCACACGGCGGGCCTAAACACTTTATGGAACTTATTAAACATCTATTTTATGTTATCTTCTTCATCGTCTCTCCTAAGACTTAGTAGAAGTATTCGTTAATGTTTGTTGGAAGGCATATTTGTAGGTTTTGGGAGAACAAAAATAATTATTCCTCCTCAATTTCATGGGAAATGTTACAAGATAAATGTCAATCAGGAAAGACAAAAATCAGACTGCTAAATTAGGATTTTTCTATAATTAAGTGCTTCCTTATTTTCAATCTCTTTATTGTGATTTATTTCCATTTTAGCTGAATATTTAGATTAAGAATATGTATTATTAAGTTATTAACTAAAATATATTATACATAATATTTGTACTTAAAATAGATTGTAAGATTATTATTTAATGGAATAAAAAGCAGTGGAAAAGACATCGAGTCTATTCAGTTTTCAGTCTATTTTTATCAAAATTTTGACATGGTATCAGAGCCAAAATAACCCTAACCACCGGTAGTTATTGGAGGTCCGTCAAGGCGTGAAGGGAGGAACTATTTCTTTGCCTTGATTCGCCCATCTTAGGATTTTTGTCCGTTGCGACTGCTTTGTCCGCCTTCAATTCGCCTTCTTCCATCTCCCGCATCTGGTTCCGTCTCCTGCGGTTGATTCCAGCTTCGATCTGCGATCCTGTTCATTTGTTACCTCTTATGCGATTCAAGTTTCATCCGCAATCTGCGATCTCGTTCGCTTCGTTCGCTTCGTTCGCTTCGTATCTACTTCACTAACCATTGCTGCTTCTGCGGCATTTTCAACTGCTTCTTCCACTTCGGCTTTGTTCGCTTTGACGTCAGCTTCTTCGTTGCACCCTAGGATTGAAGGCTTCGACACTCCTTCATAGACTCACGACTTCGACATTGTTAGGCTTCGACACTGTCAGATTTCAACACTCTCAGGCTTCAGCATTCTAGGTTTCGACATTCTAAGCTTTGGCACTGTCGGGCTTCAACACTCTTAGACTTCGACACTTTCAGCTTCGACACGTTATCAGTTTCTTGTTGGCAAATTGATGTTTTCTGATTAGTCAACATCAATTTGAGGGGGATGTCAATCAGGAAGATAAAAAACCAGTTAGCTAAATTAGGAGTTTTTTTATAATTAAGAGCTTTTTTATTTCCAATATCTTTATTCTAATTTATTTCCCTTTTAGCTGAATATTTAGATTAGGAATATATATTATTAAGTTACCTAAAATATATCATACAAAATATTTTGTACTTAAAATAGATTGTAAGATTATTATTTAATGGAATGAAAACAAAAGAAAAGTCATCAAGCATATTCAGTATTCAACCTATTTTTCTCAAAACTTTGACAATAAATAACGGGGAAAACTACCAAATTAGATAAGCCATAAAATCCCTGCTAAAATGAGGAAATAGAAATTACAACCTACCAACAATAACATATTCTAAAAATAGGAAATACTAAAAAAAGGAAGATACTTAAAAATAAAACTTTCTAAAATTTCAATACCCCTCTCAAGTTGAAGCATAAATATCTATCATGCTCAACTTGCTTACGAATAACCCAAAACTATGCCTAACATGTTCTTTGGTGAAGATATCTATTGTTTTTTGGGTAATCAGAATAAATGACATGCAAATAACTCCACAATCAATCTTCTCTTTTATGAATTGCCTGTTAATCTCCACTAGGGCTATAATAAAAGCTCGTTATCACTAACTAATCATGTTCGACTCGTTAAGTAGCTCATATTCACATCATTCGCTAAGTAAGCGACCCGAATATGAATAAATTTTTAAGCTTGAATTATAAATGAACCGAATACGAACAACCCTTTGTTTGATTGTGTTCGGTTTGTTTTAGCTCGAAATAAGAAAATTATATATATATATATATATATATATATATATATATATATATATATATATATATATATATATATAACATCCTATTTTGCTTAGCTTGACTTTTCATTTTAACCCTGCTCACTCTCATTTTAAATTTGCAATGTCTGGACCTCTCATCCTACCTTTCTGAATCTGGTTAAACAAGCTTGGAGTACTGGGTTACGTGGCAGCCTATGGTTTATTTTGGGACAATTGCATAAAAAAGTGACTTCTCTTTTGAAGAAGTGGAATTTTGATGTGTTTGGCAGTGTCCACTCTAGAGTTTTGAAAGCCCAACTGGAGGTGGATGCACTGGAATCACATATTATCTGCACTTCTTCTCTTGATGAAAATGTGGCTCAGGCTTTCCATAAACTTTTAGAGGAAATCACTATTGAGGAAGATTTTTTACGGCAGAAAGCCTGTGACACTCACTTTAGCAACTGTGATCGAAATGCTAAATAATTCCACGCTACCATCAAGCATAGAAGGAACATTAATGCTATTCTTAAGATTGTCACATCTGAGGGTGTCGTTCTTACTAATGTTGATCAAATTGACTCCAATGCTGCGTAATACTTTGCTTCTCTTTATGATGATATTGTTTAGGTCACTGCAATTGATCTTGAGCTGTTTGATGCGAATAGAGATTTGGTATCGTCCCTCTCTTTGTTTGACCCTCCTTTGGAGATGGAAATTCTCACCGCTTTCAAAGAATCTATTCTCAAAAGACTCCTGGCCATGATGCTTTTACTTCTGCTTTCTATATTTCTTGTTGGACATCATTAAGAATGAGGTAATTCTAGTCATTCAAAGTTTTTTTTCAAGGAGAAGATCCTGGTTAAGTATTTTACTGCTGCCCTAATTGTGCTTATCCTTAAATCCACCGATAAACTGCACTGGAAGAATTTCAGACCTGTCTCCCTAATTTCTGTGGTTTCTAAGATCATACGTAAATTGATTGTGGCCCGTTTACAGCCTCACATTCCCTCCCTCATTTCTCCACATCAATCGACTTTTGTTAAGGGCCGTGATTTTTCAGATATAATTTTGTTAGCACAAAAAATTATTGAAGATCTTGATAAAAATTGCAGGGGTGGAAATGTTGTTATAAAACTGCATATCAAAAAAGCTTTTGATACAATAAGTTGAAGTTTCATTATCAATGTCTTGGTGGCCAGAGGTTTCAGTTCTAGCTTTTGCATGCTAATTAAAAGATGGTTGTCTAATAACTATTATAGTGTGTTTGTTAATGATAATTCTTATGGTTTTTTTCTTGCTAAAAGGGGTATGAAACAGGGGGACTCTCTCTCCTCTATTATTTTCATCATTGTTTTTAACTACTTATCTAGATAACCCAATCGTTTTCAATTGCTCTACCCTCAGACACAATTCTCTCATAAGGCTAAAACTATGGTCTCTCACCTTGCTTATGCTGATGATGTTATTATCTTTGCAAATGCATCCAAACTTGCTATCAAAAAATTAATGACGCTGTTCGGGTTTGGTTTTTAATTGTGACAAATATCAGCTGTATTTTGGCAAGCATGATAAAAATTATATTGCTAATTGGGGGGCTTCTTTCACTGGTTATCATCACGCCTCCCTTTCTTTAAAGTATTTTGGGGTAAATTTGATTAGAGGAAGGAAAAAACAGATTCAAATGGATGATGCCATTGACAAAATTAAGCATAAGATAAATGATTGGAGGAATGTCTTCCTTTCTACTGGGGGTAGGATTATTTTGCTTTTTAGTGTGCTTCAAAGTATTCCTCTCTATGCTTTCAACCTGAAGAAGAGTGTCATTAAAGTTATGGAGAGGCTTTTTAATAAATTCCTATGGGTTGGGAGTGGTGCTAAGAAGATTTGGGTTTCATGGTATAAGATGTGTAAACCCAAAAAAGTTGGGGGCTTTGGTTTCAAAGCTTTACAACATACTGTTGAAGTTAACCTTTGCAAGCTTTGGTATAAATTTAGAGAGGACTCTTCTCTCTGGGCCACTTTTATGCATCAAAAATACTGTGCCACTTCCCATCTTTCCCAGGTTTTGTGGAAGGTATGTGACTCTAGGATCTGGAAGGCCATTCTGAACACCAGATCCATTGCTAGGGATTTTATGTTTTGGGATATTGTTGCTGGAAACATCTTTTTCTGGAATGATAATTGGGGAATGCATTCCTTTTCTGAGCACACTCATCCATCTCATACAATCAGCTTTTTTTTTTTATCTCTTTTCTCAAGGAAGTTAGGATTTCACTAAGCTATGTTCTCTGGTGGGGGAGCTGAATGCTAAGCATATATCTAATATTCCTACTACCCCTTCTCGTAGAGATTATCCTGTTTGGAAGAAGTCTTCTTCACTGTCGGTCTGTAATTGATCTATGACACTTTACACTCTCATCCAGATTGGTTTTGGGAAAATTGGATTTGACATAAACTCTTTAATCCCTCTATCCCCTTCTTTCTCTGGCGCTATTTCTCCTCCTTACTTCCTCTTGATGACGATCTAAAAATGAAAGGCTTAAGATTGGCATTGAGATGTCATCTGTGCAAAAATTCGGAGGAAGGCATAAGACACATATTTTTTGAATCTGCTTTTTCTATGGATGTCTGGAATCTTTTGGGTTTACATTTTGGTATCCCCTGGAATCATGGGGCACATTAATTACGTATTTGTGGGAATGAAAAGCTTATGCTGAAGATGAGGGAAGGCTTTTTTCCCTCCCCTGCTAGTCCTTTGGTTTCTTTGGGCTGCTAGAAACAACTATAAATACAATTCCTCCCCCCCAACTGCCACTATTACTACTTCCTATATTCTGGCCTATTATTTTAAGGCTCTAAGGGCCTCTACTAATGTTGTTCTCCTAGGTAGGAGATCTAGGCCCCCTCGGTTAGTCAGTTGGACGCCCCCTCCTCATGGCTGGGTGAAAGTTAATGTCGATGGCAGCTAGAATGAGCTTTTTGTTGCCGCTGGTGGCCTCTTCAGAAATTTTGAGGGGCACTTTATGAGCTCTTTTACTTCTTCTGTTGTTGCTGATACTCCCTTAGTTACGGAATGTTGGGGGGTATATCTTGCTTTAAAAGTGGTTTTGGCTTTTAATTTTCATACTATTACTCTTGAAACAGACTCAAAATTGCTTTATGAGATGCTAATTGGTGTCTCTCCACCTCTCTGGGATATTATTTGTACCCTCAAACGTATACAAGCTTTAATAGCTAATTGTCACCTGATCGTTACTTGGATTTTCATTCATAGGAAAGGTAACTCCCCTGCCGAATGGTTAGCCAGGCAAGCAGGTGGAGTGTGCACTGTTGGATTATCCCCCCTACACCCCTCCAGCTTTTACTTACTGGGGACTCTTTAAATTTTCCTTATGCTAGGCCTTAGTGAAGTCTTGATGCATTGCTTGCTGGTTTGGTTTTTTTGCTTCATTTGTGCGCTTTTATTTGCGCTCTTTCCTTTGCTGCTCTCAATGTTTTTGGCAGGTCGGACCGCCTTCTTTGCTGTGCATTCTTTCATGGTGTTGATGGACATCCTGATTAGCGATCTACTCTTTGCTGGAATAATTACTTATGAATCATTTTCCCTATTGGTAGAACTGTTCATATGGAGCGTTTTTGGAGTTTTATTTGATGCCATTTTTGGAATTTGTTTAGTGTTTTACCTGTTTTGTTTTACATANGCGTTTTTGGAGTTTTATTTGATGCCATTTTTTGGATTTTCTTTAGTGTTTTGTCTTTTTTGTTTTACATATGCACATGTATACTTATTTTGGGTTTTGCTTTTTTGGTCTGGGTATCCTTGTATTTTTCAGGTTTTGATTTTGTGTGGGTTGTACTGTGAGAGGACGAACCCCTAAAGGTGAGTTTTTGCAAATGTATTTTTTTGGGTTTTTTAGACGGGGATCCTCCACTCCTCCCCTCTATTGTAACTTTTCTTTATTAACACGTAGGGAGCCACCGTTGCTCTTTCTCCAATATATATATATATATATATATCCATTTATTTATTTATATCTAAGTTAAAATCACTATAGCTTTTGTGATCTTATGTTCTATGTTTTTTGTTGCATAAGGATGATGCATGTTCGAATTCAACACTCTATATCTATTATTTTAATTTATTTAAATGAGTTAATTTTGAGTCGGATATGAACTAGAATAGGTAAATTGAGCAGATCACATACTGTTTACGAGCAATTTCAGATAAAATTAGTTTTAAATGAGCCAAACACGAGCCTAGCTGAGCTCGCTCAAGCTTGGCTCGTTTACAACCCTAATCTCCACATGCTTTGTGCAATTATGTTGTACCGAATTTTCTGCAATGCTTATGTCTAATTTATGGTCATAGTTCAACTTCATTGGCATGTTTATCGTGCTCTGTATCTTCAATAATTCTCTTTAACCATAACATCTCACATACTCTATTAGTCATAGGCTTATATTTTGCTTCGACACTATTCCTCACAATCACTTATGTTTCTTACTTTGCCATATGACCAGATTTTTCCAAACATAAGTATGGTGTTCATAAGTTGATCTCCTGTAAATGACGCCCGCCCAATCTGCGTTAGTGTATACCTCTGACAGTTCTCCACAACTTCTAGTAGACAATGTTAAATGATACCAATGTCATAGTTTTTTTTTTCTTGGTTCTTTTTTATAAACATCATTAGATGACACTTTAGGGAGACCTGAATTGTTTTCAGCATCTAAAAGACTCGACATACTTTCTATTGATACAAGATAACTTGGTTTTTCAGGTTGAATAATCTAGGTTGAGGAGCTATTACCTTGCGAGCCTTTGATTTGAAAAACGTGAAGACTGGTAGTCGAGTCTTTGTTTTGCCCTTCTTGAATATGAGGTGAAAAAAATGGTTCTAATTCAAAAAAGATGATATCCATGATAACAAACATTTTTTTAGAATTAGGATGAAAATGTTTATACTCCTTTTAGTTATGAACATAACCAACAAACACATTTGTTTGCTCTAGGTTGTTTTTTTTTTATTATTATGAATTTTAATGTGAATGAAAGCAATACACCCAAATATCTTTAGAGGTAAAGAGAAGAAGAGCTGATTCGTTAGGTAAATTTTATAAAATATATCAAAAAGTGTTTCAAATTTTAGAACTTTATTGGATGTTCTATTTATGAGAAATGTAGCAGTAAAAATAAATTTACCCTACGTATATTTTAGTACATGATTGTTAAATAGCAAAACCAGAGTTACTTCCAATAAATATTTGCTTTTGTTTTCAACAACTTGCTAATATTTGAATAGTTTTTTTTTTTTTTGAAATTGTGTTTGTACCATAGTGTAAACGTTTTTGAAAAATATTTTCACTTCAGATTTTTCTTTCATTAAATAAACCCAACTTAACCTAGTGCGATCATTTGTAAATGTTACAAATCGTTTTTTTCCGGAGTATGTAAGATTTTTACGAGAACCAATATATTTCTATTCATCAATATAAATGGTGTATTTGGTTTGTTGGTCTGGGGAGAAAAAGACGCATAGTGATGTTTAACAAACTGGCAAAATTCACACTAAAACAACGATAAATTTTTTTCTGAAATAAATTGGGAAATAAGTATTTTAAATAGTGAAAATAAGGTTGGCCTAACATATAATGACATAATATAATATTATTATCTTTGGAAATAAAAATTAAATTTAAATCAATACTTTAATAATGTTTATTCGAGTCAAGTCCATTGTCAAAATAATAGCTCATCATTTTCCTTAACACTGTCAATCATCCTCCCAATTATTAATTCTTGAAACTCGTAACAAGAAGATTATAAATTAGCTTGACATTAATGGTCAACATTAATTTTACTGATGGACAATAAGTTACAAGATAAGTTCAGAACATGAGAACATCGAGAAGGGTTAACTATGAGATGAGTTTGACAGTTTTTATCTCGACAATTATCGAGAGGGAACCATTGACAATTTTGACATTTTTATTGCTGCCATATAGTCAAAAGAGGAAAATGATTTAGACTAACTAGTCATATGATCAGTTGCACTGTAATCAATTATCCAAGAATGAACAAAGTTATGAGTAACACCTAGCAATGCAATAGCTAAAAAGATCCCCTTCTGTACTAAAGAGCAAAGCAGACACAGGGAAAATTTTAGAGTTTGAAACAATCTGTGCAATTGCTCTAATTGCTCCTTGTGGAAAAGAACTGCATCCGAGTTCGCATAAAGCTTTCGAGTTTCTTTAGCAATGGCTTGATAAGCTCAACCTTCATGCTTGAATTTTGATTTTCAATTTGCAGATTTATCATGTAATCTCTAACGTGTCTCTTTCATGTGTCTTGATTTTTAGAAATGCTAGCACCATGATTTCTTTTGCCCTTCTTTGTCAGTATCAACCCCTTTTGAGTTCAATTGTTCAATGTTACGAGGAGGTTCAGTATTGCGCAACATAATTTTTCTTCTTGACTCTTCATATCTAACTTTAGAAAAAATTCTCTGATAGAGGATAGAGTTCTCTTACCGAGGATGCAACCCGAACTTCATCTAAACTCCGATTACAGCCGGCTAAAAACATGTAGACCCGATTGCNAAAAATTCTCTGATAGAGGATAGAGTTCTCTTACCGAGGATGCAACCCGAACTTCATCTAAACTCCGATTACGGCTAGCTAAAAACATGCAGACCCGATTGTTTTTTTCTCCCTTCTCAGGGCGAGCACAATCATTCAAATTCTCTCAAATATCATTATAACATTGATTCAACATCTACCGCATCCAGTGGTTCTAGTAATTCCGAACCCACTGCATCTCGCCCTATAGCTCCTCTCATGGCTGTATCGATTGAGTCTTATCCCCAAAATTTACCTCCTTACCACACAATTATGCAACTCAATGTGCACAATTATCTTGTGGATTCAATCCATAAAATTGGCTATCGATGGGAGATATAAATTTCAGTATTATATTGGAGAAATTTTGAAACCTATTGCGATTCAATTTTGAAAAGGTGGTGGTCCGAAAACTCTATGGTTATGATTTGGCTGATTTTGATCACACTCTGTTGGCTTTTAGGGATATAGTAATGATTAAGAGGGACAGTTGGGAACATTCATATTCATATTTAGAGATGAAATTTTTAGATTTTTGAAAAACGAACTATTGCAAAAGCTTTTTTCAATGATATTTTCATTAATCAATAATGGAAGTTGNTATCCCCAAAATTTACCTCCTTACCACACAATTATGCAACTCAATGTGCACAATTATCTCGTGGGTTCAATCGATAAAATCGGCTATCGATGGGAGATATAAATTTCGGTATTATATTGGAGAAATTTTGAAACCTATTGCGATTCAAATTTGAAAAAGTGGTGGTCCGAAAACTCTATGGTTATGGTTTGGCTAATTTTGATCACACTCTGTTGGCTTTAGGGGATATAGTAATAATTAAGAAGGACAGTTGGGAACATTCATATTCATAATTAGAGATGAAATTTTTAGATTTTTGAAAAACGAACTATCGCAAAAGCTTTTTTCAATGATATTTTCATTAATCAATAATGGAAGTTTGGAGCTCGAAGACGATCATATATCATTCTAGTTTCAACCATAGATGATGCCGACCAATATTTGACGGATGTGGTAGGATTTGTTTGGGGCTTCAATCATCATCGCTGATTTATACAACATCCTCAGGATCTGAGAAGAGCAGTGTTCGTGCAGTGGCTACCTTGAGGGAAAAAAGAGATCACACTAGTTCTGGAATGGGTTCGATTTGTGCAGTTTCAAGTGATAAGTCGTGGACCTGGTTCAAGTGCACTTGAAGTCGTTGGAGGCAAGAAACACAACTACATACGAAGCGATTTGAGTGCTAATAGCAGCTGTGCGGCTCCCTTACTAGTGTTGGGTAGGATCAGAGTGAAGGGAAGGTGATCGTGCAAACAAATCTCATGCGCACACACACGTTCATCGGAATATATCGCAATTTTGACAACGATAACCTAATCTAATGCCATGTAGGCATTGGGAGAGCAATAATAATTATTGCTTCTCAATTCCATATGAAACATTACAAAATAAATAGCGGGGATGGCTACCAAATTAGGTAAATTATAAAATGCCCATGTAAAAATTAGGAAATAGAAATTACAGCTTACCAATAATAACAAATTCCAAAAATAGAAAATACTANGGACCCCAGACGTCACTATGGATCAGAGAAAAAGGACGAGTGAGTTTGTATGATAATCGAGGAAATGAAGTATGAGTGTGTTTGACAAGTTGACAAAATTCGCAATTAAAAGAGGTAGGACTTTTATTAATAAATAAATGAGGAAACAGTTTCCCTAGATACATAAAGTTGGGATGACCTAAACGATAATGAAGTAGCATGATTTCACTATCATTATTAATGGTGAAATGGAATACAGATGTACTAAGCGAATTTAAGCAAGACAGACTTGATACTGGACTACACCCGGTGGGTGAGACTAGACTGACAGAGGGTTTGTTGAGGAGATAGAAACCACTATGCAACTCAGCACTGCCAATCATCCACCCCGACTTCAAATCCTAAAATTCACAAACATATGAAAAAAATTTAGCAACACAATGACAATCATGAGTGAGCTTACTAATATAGATCAGATTACAATCCAAAGTAGGAACATGAAGCACATAAGTGAGAAATAAATCTGGAGAGATGAGTACAGAACCAAGACCAACAACTTTGGAAGCTGATCCATCAACAATCCAAACAGTGAGGGTCGGATTACACTGCCGGTAATCCATTAATAAGAAGACATCCCCGGTCATATGATCGGAGGCACCTGAGTCAACAATCCAGGGGCGAGAAGAGGTTGAATCCAAGACGAACGCGGATGAGGAAATACTTTGATAGGTAATAAGGCCGGTAGCACCCGATGCCGTACTAGTAGGCTGGACTGGTGACAACTGACCGAGCATCTTTTGGAGGGCATGAATCTATTTTTCGCTGAATGGGCTCGTTCCTGGAGAGGCTTCGGTGGTGCTGGTGGCAGCTGCCCGATGATCCCGTTTGGTTTCTCATTGGCGGGTTTGCCATGAATCCGCCAACACGTATCCCGAGTATGGCCAGAACGGCTGCAGTGGTCACACCAAGGGCGGCCTTGGCGGTTGTCTGTGGATGGAATATGAGCAGCAAGTGTTGACCCATCGAGAGCTGTAGTGGACAAGGAAGCACCTAACATGACCTTTTGGCGACTCTCTTCGCGGCGTATATCGGAGAAAACCTCACGAATTGTTGGAAGAGGTTTTGAATTCAAAATTTGTGAGCGAGTATGGTCACTCAGATTTGAGGCCGAGAAGAAATTTGAATGTGTGTTTCTGTTCTATGATTTGACGAAATATGACAGAGTCTTCGGGACACTTCCAAGGTACACCTCGAATAGATCTAGTTGCTGCCAATACTGAGTAAGAGTATTGAAATATTGGGTGACGGAGAGATCACCTTGACGAAAGTCATGAAGAATGGTCTCAACAACAAATAGTTCACTTGTATTGTTCGCACTAGAATAGGTCTCACGGGCAACATCCCAGATTTCCTTAGCCGTGTCATAGAGAAGAAAATTTTCGCAAATATCAAGTGCCATCGAGTTAACAAGCCAGGCCATAACCATATTATTCTCGGATTTCCAAGTCTTGTATGATGGATCTGTGGTCATCGCAGCTGGAGCATCACCACTGAGATAGTCATCTTTGCCTTTGCCGCATACAAACATCATGACTGACTGCGACCATTGGAGGTAATTCAGGCCGGTGAGTTTGTGGCTGGTGATGAGGACATAATTACTGTCTGAATTGCTGGGCAATGGAGATCAAGCCGCGGAGGGGTGGCAAGAAGTGACATCATTAGTGGAGAAGGAGTTGCAGACATGGCCGTACTTTGTCATTGAGCACCATAGGAACTGCATATGCTCGGCGCGGGAGATCGCGGGATCGTGGAGAAGAGTCGTCGATGGGATTACGGAAGATCGCGGGAGGCGACTGTGCTCGGGTCGGCGCAGGAGATCACGGGAGAAGCGCGATGCGGGAGACGCGGGAGAAGCGGACGACGCGGAAGCGGTCGCAGACGATCGTGGAAGCCGACGCGAACGATCGGAGAGATGCGCGATCGGTAGGAGCGGCGCTCGGATGCGAACGACAAATTAGGGAAGCTCTCGGTCAAGGAGGATCTCGGGAGAGAAGGGCCGTGATCGAGCCGAGCGGGAGAGAGGTTTTCTTTGATGTCTCTGATACCAGGTGAATTTTGAATAACCTTTTTCCTTACTGAATACATAGATAATTCACCTATAAATAGGCGAGTACAAGATATAAAATGAGGAAAGAAATCTTCCTACAATTAAGTAATTTCTATAATTATGGAATAAACATGAATACCTATAATTAAGGAATTACCCTTTTTATACTATGACAAAATATAACAAGTACTAAATAGAATAAAGTAAATAATAATGAGCATAATTTTACAGTACATGAAGAACAAAATCAATCAATATGACTTAAACTCTCTTTTTGTGNGACCAAACCATCTAAGACGACTTTCTCTAATTTTTTCCGTCACAGGAGCTACACCAACCTTATCACGAATATTTTCATTTCGCATTTTGTCTCTAAGTGTAAAGCTACTCATCCACCTAATCATTCTCATCTCGACAACACTTAACTTATTATTATGCTTCTCTTTTAA
>JXCR01128163.1:8409-36270 GCA_002079205.1 Phalaenopsis hybrid cultivar | reverse complement strand
TATTAATTTTCCTATGAATCATAATATCAACTAATTCCATTAATTTACCATTGAGAGTACTTATATTCCAAGATTCTATCATAATATTAGTTTCATTAGTTTCATGGACTAACTTCTTTACTCGCATTCGCCCGTAATGTGGGAACCCTTGCTTATTTGTAGTGGCCTTTGCACACTTTTCACTGTATTCAGGCTATACAGCGCGTCGCTTCCACGAGACGCCATAGCACTTACACAATGATCAAAAGTATTCATGTCATGATTTTTTTTTTCGACAAGTTTTACGCTGGGTCGACTACCTAACGCAACCCTCCACTTTTCGCATCCGGGCTTGGGACCGGCAACGACAGTGTTCAATCTCAAGAACGAAAAAAAAATTACGGAGCCACACCACCAAAAAATTTTACTATAAATAACAAGAAATGTTTATAAATATTCGCTCAGATTAACTCTATGAAAATAATGAAACTTACAGAACTTGCTCCAATCACTTTCTCAATCTTATGGGAGAAAGCCTTTACTAAAATTATCTTTCTCAACCCTTTTATGCTTCAAAAAAATGTTATCTAGAATGCCACATGTGCGAGAGATCTACTTTGCTGCTTTAGTCGCGACTTAATAACCATAGCATGAGAAACGGTCTTAGTGGCGTGATTATGCCCAAAAGCATTGTAATTATTTTGTGCGCTCGGGGAGGAAGCGAAGAATTCAAAACATTCTAGCATAGCTACACTCGTTGCAACGTGGTTATGTCGCCCGACGTAGCTACGCTCGAATTGGGCATGGCTACACTAAGCATAGGCGCAATAGTGCCCACAAGGAGGTGCTGGGGTGTTGCTTTTGGCTTCATTTCACAACAAATGGCTAGAATATAAATCAAATGTCTATTCCTTGATGAACGTTTATTTTATTTTGATGGGATGGTGATGAGTATTAAATTTAAGTCAAGATGGTGATGATTGTTAAATTTAAGACAAATGAGTGTCTTTGGTTTTGTTTTAATAAGTTTTGCTATGAGTACGAGTAATAGTTCGAGCAGCATTCCTCTCAAGTTTCAAGTATCATTAAACAAGTTATTTTTATACAAGGAACGTTTCTTGCCTTGGGGTAGCTATGTGTATTCTAGCTGGTGTGGGAAGGGCCCAACTTATAGTGGTTGTGTTGTGATTGATCACGCTATTGCTACACACAAGAGCTTTTTTACTAACACAAGGACAATAAACTCTTATTAGGCTTGCGAAAACATAACAAATAGATTGATATGGTCTGTTTGGGGTAGTTGTACTTTTTATAAAGGTGGGTTGCACGCCTGTTCTGGGGAAAACAACCTTTTAAAGCTGTTGAGGATATTAGAAATATATTTTTCTTGAAGAAGTCGGACAATAATTTTTTTTAGTTAATAATTTTTTTTAGTTATCATAGCAGATGTATTTATAAAAAACAGCTTCCCGCCACATAAATTTCCAGAAAGTAGCAATAAAGCAATAGCCAAATAAAATTGTGATGATAGTTTAAAAAGCAAAACAACTATAAAATTTCCCCAAATAGACCCTTAGCATTATGTAATTATTGAAGTAATGAGCTTGACGCTCAGAGAAAGAGCAATTTTGATGACTTCAGTGAGTGTGTATTGCATCAATCCCTTCACAACAAATTAGCTTTACAGTACTTCATGTTTTTTATGATACATTTTAAAATTTCATNAAAAAAAAAAAAAAAAAAAAAAAAAAAAAAAAAAAAAAAAAAAAAAAAAAAAAAAAAGAGAGAGAGAGAATGGAAGCAGATATTGGGTAAATGACCATGGCTGCCACGCTTCATGATTTCTATTTGAAGTGTTTCCTGTGGTTCCTTTTATTATATACTGCCCTATTTTTTCTTTTTTTTTTCTGGGTTGGTGGGTGGGGCTTAGTAAATTTGTTATAATTAATTATCAGCTTAACCTTCTTCTCTTGTGCCTATAATCGCCTTGCTTTCTTGCAGGATTTCACTGGAGTTCCAGCTGTTGTTGATCTTGCATGCATGCGTGATGCAATGAACAAACTTGAGAGTGATGCCAACAAAATAAATCCTTTAGTAAGTAACTCACTCTCATTTATCATAGATACGGGTGTAATAGTAATTTCGAATCTGATAGCAAATAGCCTAGCAATCCAAATATTGTCGATTTACTTTGTCATTATTTTACATGTAACCTACTACTTGGTTCGGCGACCTAACAAACGACCTACTTGTTTTTGTTTTGCCCTGATTTGCAAGCTGAGGTTCTACTGAACTAAAACTTCATTAGCAAAGCTAATCTTATCACAATTCCATTGCTTATGACATTTTTTGAGTTTTTAGCAATTTTGCAACCCTTAAACTTGCATAGCATGTCTACGTGCATGCACACATGCACATATAATTGAGTTCTAGTTTTTTTTGCTAGTTACTTTACTTAAAATGTACTTCCTAGATGTTTTTTGAACTAATATGAATATAGAGTATGAGAGTGCAGTTTTCTGGAATTTTTTTAATTATATTTTGTTCGAAATATGATTTTGTTTGGGAAGAGGACAAGTGTTTATACTAATTTAGCAAAACTAGTTGTATGTAACCAATTTTCACCCCACAATGCTCCATCATCACCAACACTCATTTAAAATGTATCTTCTTCCTCAAATAGTCATGTACTTCGTTGCTCTTTTGTTTTGTTATGCATAAATTTATTATCAGATTGTTATCTTTGTTTGATTAAAAGTGAACGAAGAAACTATATAGTATAGAAATGATTTTTGGTGCAGTTCTTCTTCTTCATGCACTAATCTTAGTGTGGAATTGATTGCATAAATAGGAACTAATTTTATTTTGAGGGATTTGAATAAAGAACATGCAATTCTGATGCATTTACATATCTAACACTTATATTTTAATATTTACTTATATAACATGTAAGTGTCTTCATCACTCATAAGTATGTATTTAGTTTCAAAAAAATTAATATCAGTGGAATCACAAGTAGTTGGAGGATGGTGATGATGTTGATTAAGCAGCACTAGTTAAGAATGAATGTAAAATGTTAGGTTGACTCTAATCCTTTATAATGGACATTTTTCAACAAAATCCAAATTATGAAGTGCTTTTCGAAAAAGTTACGTTGTAACAAGAACCAAATGAAAAGCTAAATGTTTATCTTGTTGCTAGTATAGTATATTTTCCTATGCTTTTTGGCACGTGTAGGCACATAGAAATACTCAAAATAAATAGTCTATGGTAAACTTCTTTAGCTATAGATTGGATGTCTTGACAAAATCTAATTTGTAAAAAACTCAATGCTATAGGTTGGATTTTGATATTTGTGAAAGCATGTGTAGCAATACCATTATCTACATCATCTTGTTTGCTTTGATCTTTTGGTGTAAATGAAATTGGTATCCAATACTGCTGTATTTCCTAGACAGTGAGATGCTTAGATTACCATTTTACTGGAGCAAATGAGCATTATAGTATTTGACTTTACCACCACTATTGGTATACGGGATACATGATGAAAATGATTTAGTCTCAACTCAACAACCAAACTCTAAATGGGATATACAATACCCTACAGTAAAAAATAGAAAGACAGCCGGTCTTTGCATATATACAATACATCTTTGATCTATATAAAAAAGTATATCTGAACTTATGATATGATGATGTATGAGCTCACGTTGTCCTATTTCTCACTTTTCATGAAGACTCATGCTCATACATTAGCTTCAATAATGACTCGAAACATACAAAATAGAGGCCAGGATGCACAAATATGAGTAAAACATGCATCGTATAATAGGTCATACCCGACGTGAGATTCTGTACTATTGAGCGAACAAGGAAACTATAAAATAGCAAAGTTATTTTTATTAAAGAAATTGGAAGTCGAACAACCTATCATCATTGAAATTGAATACAATTTTGTGCTCTGATTGCACTTTTTTAAACCCCAAGTATATGAGATAAAGTAAACGGACCTTATTCTCAAACTGCTTGACAAGCTTTTTAAGTTTAGATGAAGTAGAGAAGATTTATAATCCATAGAAAGAAAATTTTATCGACAACCCAATAAGGATGCAATGCATGAAAGGTAATTTTTATTTAAGAAATGCAAACACTAATAGTTTGCCATCCTAACTACGTTAAATCACGTGGTCTGACATTAAGTCATAAAATTAAAATACACCCCTCTTGGTCATTATTATTGACATATTTTAATTATAGACATAAGAAATAATTTTTTTTTTTTTTGACGCTATGCATGGATCACTACTATTGTGACTCTTATGAAATTATGATGTAATAAACATAGGGGTTTTCATCAATTTTTTGTTAATGAAACTGAACTATCTGATTAATTGACAAAGACTATAAATATAATTGAAAAACTATTCAAATTGAACACAATTGATTGAAACAAGGGATCTCTTGTATAGATAATTGATACACAATCTCAAAGAAAAAACTATTGCTGATGAATATGCTCTTGTGATAATGATTCACCAATCGACTTATTTGTATTTCTTAAATGAAAATAATATTGGATGTGTTTGCTAGGCAAACTCCATAGATAATGTTTATTAATTAAGACCTGAATGACAAAGCGTAGGCAATATAATATGATTAGTAAGGTATACTTTGATAACAATTATAAGGATTGAATCGATTAGACCTATCTTATATGGCTAAAGTTATTAAAAGTGACATTGACTAAATAATTATAACTATGCTATACATTTTATAAACAACCACATGAAGAATTAATGCTAATGAATTTGACTGCTAAAACACATACAAGTGTTTTCAATCCATTATATATCGATCTATCTATCTATCTATCGATCAATCCTCTTTCTATCGATCGATCATCTTAGGAGGGGTAGGTGGGTGGTAGTGGCTAGTTGGTGGAGGTGTATGTGTTGGTGGTATGGTGTTGATGGTGTGTTGTGTGTGTGGAGTTGATTAAATTACTACTGTGTGCGTGAGGTGGTGATAGAGGTGATGCGTAGGTGGTGTTTATGTGGTTGGGTGGTGGTGGTGTATATGTTGGTGGTACAATGTGACGTGGTGATGGTGTTTATATGTGCGATTTAGTGTTTATTTTTTATGGCAAATGTTAAATGTTTATGTTAGTTTTTTTCATGCTAGTATACACAATGGTTAGAACCAAATAGGCTGGTTCATTTGCAATGTTAGATAAGAATACAAAAATGATATTTTGCGACCTATCTGTCAAGGAGGTTGAGAATGAAAATATGCCGAAAATCTATTTCAACAAGGAGTGATGTCAAAATGTTATTAAAAATATAAGGAAAATATATATAGAGAGTACAATAGGATGCAGTTGAAAACCAGTGGGATCAACTGAAAAAGGATTGAAAAATCTGTAAGAAATTGAAGCGAGGAATCACGGGCTTGGGTTTGGATCGGATAAATCGAACAATTGATGCTTTTGACGAGTGGTGGTCTGAGAGACTGACGGTGAGCATTTTTGAATCGTCCATTATTTTTGTTCATTTTTTAATTTTTTTTTTTCAAGTGCATTAACATGTCAATTAAATGTGTAGGTGGTGTCATCTCTAAAAAAATTAAATAGTGGCATGAATCCTGAGTTGGAAGAGAAGTAGATTGCAAGTTTGGTTGTGTCGTGACTACGGGCAATGATGCATGTGCCCCTAGTGAGACGGGGTTTGGTGACACCCCTGCAAATTTGACAGATAACAAAACAGGTGATTCTAATGAAGTCCTCAGCCCGAACCACAATGAGGTCGAATTCACTAGCCGATCAAAGCAGCTCAGGGTTGATAAGAAGAAAAAGGGTGCTTCTTTCATTAGAAGTCAAATATCACAGTTAGTGCCTTCATGCACCAACCCTTACCCATCACAAACAATATTTTTCCAACAAGTTATGCGAATTATGGAGACAACTTCAGAAATTTACGAGAACATGCTGCTGCATTTGTTTTCTATGAAGTTGATTCAAGATCTGACCCGGAGAGAGTTTTTTATGACGATGGTCGCCGACTGTAGGGTGGACTACCTACGTTATTTTCATGAGAACAGTGACGCTCGAAGGACACTTTTTCTTCACTAGATCCTTGTGGGATATTTCATATTTGTTATTTGTCTATTTACGTTAAGCATCCCACTTTGGACATTTTTCACTAGATGCTTATGATTTTTCTTGCTGCTTTGAACATTTATGCTGCTTTGGATGAGAGTTTTTCATTCTTCGTTATGTTTTTTATTTACTTCAGTAATGTTATTTTGTTGTTGATTCTGTTCATAACATGATTGTTAGCGAATTCGTTGATGCTTTTGTGTTTGCTACTTCAACACCGAAATACATGAATGCTAATAGAGAAAGCCGTAGCGGGAGAGTTGTAGCTGCAGTGTTTTTGATGTACGAGTATTATAACTCATGCATAGAACACTCCTCGTGTATGACTTCTTCTTATGTTGGTGACAAATGGGTTGTGGAACTGTTTGCGGGCCACCTAACATGGTTTAACAATATGCTCTGCATGACATAGTTGGTATTTACCAATTTTTAGAGGAATTTCACAGAAATCATGGGCTTCATGACTCCATCAGGACGACATCACAAATGGTATTAGCAATACCCCTCTATATATTATCGCAGAATGAATCAAAACAAGGAGTTATGAAATGATTTCAACACCCTTTCAAGACAATTTGCAGATAATTCTCAGTAGGATTGAATGCACTCATTAGTTTTTTATCACAAGTCATAAAGCCAATAGATCCTACATTCGAACGTACCCCCACAGAGATTTCACACGATCCGTGACATATGACATACTTTTAGGTGATTTCTCCTATATAGTATATTCAATCTTCATATGAATATAATAATTACAGAACCCTTCATTATCTTTCTAGAATTGTATTAAAGCAATTGATGGAACACATGTAGATGCGTGTGTTCCAAACAATGAGAAGATTACATTCATCGGCCGTTGCGGATCACCGACTTAGAATTTTATGGTCGTATGAAACTTCAATATGTGTTTCACTTTTATCATTGTTTGTTGGGAGGACAATGCTTATGACAGTTGAATTTTCAATTCTGCAACACGGAATGAGCAATACAACTTCCTACATTCATCCACATGTTCGCTTGAGACTGAGCTGGTCCTTTTTTTTACTTCAACACTAATGATTGTATTCACACCAGATAAATATTATTTGGTCGATGTTGGGTATCCATTGCAGCGAGGGTATATAAACATCTATCCTGATATGTGGCACCATATACCTGACTTTGAACAAACCAACAATATCACGTGGGGCAGGAAAGAAATGTTCAACAAATGACACTTCTTATGCAGTGTCATTGAGATGACTTTTGGTGTTTGATAAAATAAATGAATTATACTTCGCGATATGCCAATTTATTTGTTCCATGTACATGTGCAGATTGTGATTGCCATGATGACTCAATAATTATATTTGGCGACATCTTTCCCTCAACGATATCGACTTCCGTAATGCGGATGAGGATCATTCACATTTTCCTGTTAAGGCATGTGAGTATTGACTTAGATAATCTTTGTCACAGGTCGAAAATGATGTTCTTGAGACCCGCACTCAAGGTGTGAAAAATGCAAACGAGATGGCAGTTGAGGGAATAAATTTACGGATGCGATAGTTGGAAGGTGATTGGAGGGAATGTTAATTTTTATTTCTTTTAATTATAATGATTGTTGAAAATATTCACTGTTTATTGTATCGGTATTTTATACAATTCTTGTATAATTTTGTTCCTTATGCATTTGTTATTTACTGCGGTCGTTTTTTATGCACGTTGTATATGCCTTTTTTCCTTTTGTTTTTTTTTTCTTTTGTGGGTTTTAGATGTCTATGATGAGACGTTTGACCTAATAAGTTCTTCCGAATGACTTGTATGTCGCTATTGGTTGGTGTCACATGTAAATTTCTAATGAAGACAACTTTGTTGCTTTCTCTTTTTTGGTGCTATGATTTTGAGGTTCTTCTGGATGACATTTTTTTGGTGATATGCATATGTGACACAGCCGCATTTGATATTACATGAGTTAAAGGCAATCAAGAATCTTTTTTTCTAAGATATGCTGTCTTCTTTTATTGACAAATTCGTTGGTTTACAGACCGAATTTTCTGAGATTTAACAGCTGCATAAAATTTTAATTAATTTCATTTGTTATTAATTTTTACTAGTACTATGCCTAAGGGTTTGTGTTTTTAAGCCTTTAGGAAGGATGACTTCGAGGATTTTCGGTACCTCCAGAGGATTGCACTAGTACTGCAGACTTCAGTGTTCCTTACACACTTTGCGTTAGCCACATGACTATGAGAGACAGTTTTAATGGTGTCCAAGGAGAATCATAGAAAATTATGACTATTTTTGTTGGATAGATGGGCTGGAAGATTCTGCCGAGCATCCATAGAGAATGACTTATCTCATGTCATAGGTCGTTTGCACTTTAAAAATAATGTTATCGTATTATTATTTATTATTTTAATATTTTTTTCTTAATTTTGGTGGTTATGTTACTCGCTGTTTATTGATGTGTTTATCAATGTTTTGTAATATTATGCACTGAATATTTGCTCTCAAGTATGAAATGTACTGATATAAGCAGTTCTATTGCAAACAACATTACCATACATGAGCAAAATGATCATTTGCCTAGAAATAACTGTAGCACAACTGTTCTCAAACTGTAAAAATCAACCGACAATTAGCTTATCCTCAACAGCTTCTGTAGCAGTTTATTATTAACCTACATCTACTTCAAACAGACCCTTAGTCTCCCCTAAAGGTTGCAATCATTCCATACCCAATATTACATTAGTGCTCTTTAAATCCAGTGGAAGAAAATTAAACACCACCTGAATAATCTGCATTGTCAAAATTAGTAGTTGCAAACTCTCTTGCTCATCTCCACTTTTCCCTTTCACGCCATTATTCCAAAACTTTCCATGTCAATCATCTCAAGCCCCAATTACTTCATTTTTTCCACTATCTACTAACACCACCACACCCTACTCCCCAATATGTTCTTGAAGTTTTATAGTGTCAGTTTGAACCCCCTACCGAGTTTAATGGGATTTCTACCTCATCCAAGTGAGAGTATTCCTCTTATCACCACAACCTACTCTATTCTTCATTTTCTGCTTCCTCTTCATCACACACTATCATAATCCAAAAAGTTCGATCTTCGAAACGATGTCCTTGGGCCAACTTCTCATCACACCGAAAACATATCCCTGTCTTGTGGATCTTCTCTCAGGAATTCGATATGCCACTCCAACTATGTTGCTCATATTATCTCGTTCCATTACATTTTTTATCTTTAATAAAATACACTAATTTCATAGTTTTCCTCAATTATTGATGTCTCAATAGATAAAGTGTTGCTCGAATCTTTGGCTTCAACTCTTCATGAAGTTTCCTTCCAATACTATTTCTGATATACCTCTCAAACAACAGGATAATATCTTAATTTCTTCATATAATCCATGACGGAGCCTTCTTGGGCCAATGCCAAAAATTGTTCATGTAAATTGCTTTTCTGTGTGGTTTTGAAATGCTCCAACAGCCAGTCCTTGATTTCTTCTCATATTTTATTTGGTTGATGTTCTTTCCATTGATACCATGCCAAAGTCTTCCCCTTCAAACACATAGCCGTTGCCGTAAATTTTTTTCTTTCATCAACCCACTACAACAAAATATCCTTCTAGGGTATAAATCAACCATAGCATCCTCTCCTTTAAAGATCAATATCTTCAACTTCTTTATGCGAAAGTCTCCTCTCTAATTTCCTCGATCGAAGCTCATTTCACCCATGAAGTGGTGAATGGGTTCCATTCCATGGCTCATATTATTTTTGTTCTTTCATAAGTTTGACTCGTCAGATACTCAGCTCATCTGACCACATAGGATTTTGAATCGCCTTACACAAAGGTTGTCGTGGTTGCCGAATGCAACCATCGACCGGGGTCCCACTTACCGTGGTTCTTTATTCGAGGTCGAAATCCTTCGAATTGATCTTCTCCTGCCTCAAATTGCACACCACAATCCTGTTATGCTTGTTATCGTTCGCTCTGGCCCTTCTGATGTCACGCGATCCCTCCTAGCGAAATTCCTTCATGTTAGTCATTTCTAGGCTCGAATGTCACGCCATCATTTCATCTGTCTACTTTCGCTTGTTCCAACTGGATGTCGCATGTTTTCTTCTAGGTGCTGCCGCTCGTCCGCTCCCGACTCCTTTGCTCGATCCCGTTACCCATATCTGTCTTAGGCAGCAATGCTGCCCCCTTCGTAACTCTGATGCCACACGCTTTCTTCCGATTGCTGCTGCTTGGGTGCACTCCAGATGTCTTCGCTCGATCCCATGGCAAGCGGCGACAACAGGTTTGTGATCTTTTTCATAATTTCTTCTAGGGCTGTGAATCGCCTCTTCATGGACGAGAACTACCCTTTCATGGATGAGAACCACCCCTCCATGGATGAGAAACACTTTTTCATTCTTGATCTGATGTGGCTCATCTCTCCTGCTAAATTCTCATCCAAAACGTTTATTTTCTTGGTTGCCATACTCCCTGGGACGGCTCTGATGCCAATTTGATAGGAACGAGATAAATTTCTACAAAGACTACGACAAAATAAAACATCTTAATCCACTCAATCCCAAATACATAAATGATAAATCTACAATTCGAGAGGTAGGTAATTCTAGATTCAAGACAACATTCACACACCTCTACCCGAATCTATTAAGCCCTATTTATACCAAACAATATTAACTAACAAAGGATTAAATTGTCTTTTTAGTTTTACATCTAAAACATGCCTTCAAATTATTTGTCAGGCTCGATTTGGGTTAAGTGGGACCACTCGACTCTGTGGAGCATGAGGGGGAAGGCGTTGTAGGTGCCAGTCTAACATCTTCATCCCTATTTCACTGTATAAGGTGAATACATATAATATTTAATACAATGAACTCTTATTCTTTATCACAGCTAGCGAGAGTCAGAAGTTGCGAGTCCCTCTCTCTATTGTGGTTCTTAATCCATCAGATCAATTATTGGTTACTTCATTTCATCTTGTCAAGTCATAATTGCCATCCCTCTACTGTTGTCATTTTACTCCTCCTTTATATTTTCATATTTTCTTCCGACACACTGACACACATCTCTTTCCAAAAAATAAAGAGCTAATGGTCCTATGATATTTGTGTTTAGTGTGCGTGCATTTTGTTTGCTTTGATTGCGTAATTATTTATTCTTGTTTTCCCTCTTCTTCATATTTCCTTCCGACACACTGACACATCTCTTTCCAAAAAGAAGGAACTAATGGTCTATCCCTATGTTATTTGTGTTTGTGTGTGCGTGCATTTTGTTTGCTTTGATTTCATAATTATTATTTCTTGTTTTCTAATTTAGATGTTTTGTTGACTGAAAATGGTTACAGCTTAGATGCGACTCTGTGTTCCGTTTCTTTCCTTTTTTTGCACATTAATGACATAATGATGAACGATTTCTTTTTTAGGTACCTGTGGATCTTGTCATTGATCACTCCGTCCAGGTTGATGTTGCCAGATCAGAAAATGCGGTCCAGGCAAATATGGAACTTGAATTCAGACGCAATAAGGAAAGATTTGCCTTTTTGAAATGGGGATCAAATGCATTCCACAACATGCTAGTTGTTCCACCAGGGTCTGGTATAGTGCACCAGGTAATATGGTTATTGGAGTATGGTTCTAGATAATTTTCTGCTTTCATTTTATGGGTTTTATTTATTAGGAATTTAGGGTAGAATCAAGGGATTAGAATTTGTGCTAGATCACAAGGTTTGATTTACGTCTTGTTCTAAAACCTTTTGATACACATATTGTAGGTGAATCTGGAACATGTCGTGTTCTAATACCTTTTGATACAAATTTTATAGGTGAATCTGGAATACCTTGGTCGTGTTGTTTTCAACAATGAAGGCATTCTTTATCCAGATAGCGTGGTTGGAACCGACTCGCACACAACTATGATCGATGGGTTAGGTGTCGCTGGCTGGGGAGTTGGTGGAATTGAAGCAGAAGCTGCAATGCTTGGTCAGGTATAGAAGGTTTACTTTTAGCTACAATTGAGCCTCATGGTTTCTCATCTTTTTTTGTGAACATGCTTGTTCCCTTCTAACCTTTATTGTTTATATTGTATTACTGTTCTTTTACCCATTTTCTTAGAGGTTATCTCAATGTTATCACTCTTTTTTGCTTTACTTTGATGTGATGATTCCATCAAGTATTCTAAATGGGATTGTGTATGCTGAAGATGTACATGTTGACCTTTAGTTGTATATCTATGTTCCATGAAATCCTTGGTGATCCTGAGTGCATGTTGGTTTTGAGCGGAAAATTTTATAGGATTTACATACATACCACCTAATTCTTATATATTTACATAATCTAGTACCTAAACTTTGTCTAGGACATTTATACCATCCAGATCTTTCATGCCACATCAAAAGTACCACTATTTTAGTGGTATGTATGTAAATATTCCTATTTTATATCGCCACAATTAGGGCTGTCAATACGGCTCGTTGTTCATGAACAACTCGTTCGTCTTGTTAAGTAGCTCGTATTCTATTTGTTTGCCAAGAAAACGAGCCGAACTCACTTTTTTTTTGCACGCGATATATAAATGACCTGAACACAAACAAAGATTTGTTTGTTCGCGTTTGACTAGTTTTGACTCTNAATTTAATTATATTAATTTTGAGTCGATTGATGATGTGAATTTGGGACATATTAAGTTCAAATTAGATGATAGTAGTTCATCTAATCCCCAACAGTTTTCTTTAGGAATCCTAACACTATTTTGTTATGATGAATAGGGGTGAATCGGGGATACTGAATACAATGGAGGAATTATAGGACATGCCAATCTTTTTTAAAAATAAAAAATTGATGTGGCAGAATATAGTAAATTATATTTTTGGACACCATGCATATTTATAGGTTAGATGAATATCCAAATGTTTATTTCTGTATAGGACTCTGTTGCTAAAAACCCATTCATCTAAAGTACTGTTCATATCCAAATACAAACAAATTTGTTCACACCCGAACATGTCTCATGAATACATACATTTAATTTTGTATCAATGTAGGATAAATTCTATAGAAAGTTTGGGCATCGTGGGATACTCGGAATCAGATCATGCAGGAGGCTTTTAGAATTAGGTTTCGTTAATTAAATATCCTAAACTTTTCGGTGAATCACGGAGGTGCACCAAGAAGAGGTCTACCAAATTTAGGTGTGGTTTAACTATTTGAAGCCACATAAACTAGATCAAGCAAATTAAGTTAGATAGTCATAGCCTACTTTGATGTGGCCAGATTTTGTTGTTGATGATTATGTGCATGAATTCGTATGGGAGCATGGCTAGCTACACATTGAGCCACAAAGGAGGCTAAACACCTAACTTTTTGAACCAGAGGCTTGAAATTTTAAAAGTGTGAATAAGCAGTCGGTGAGTTTAAATATAAATATTATATCTACCTCACAATTGAAATAATTCTTATTTAATATTCTAAGTATTTACGAAGTCTAAAAATAGGATTGAATCATAATACTACAAACTCTAAAGCAATGGTAACATAAAAATAACTTTCTTCTATGGTATATTATCTCCCTTTACTCATTTGAAATTGAATTATTTAAATAAACAACATAATGAGTTTTTAAAAATCCAATGTAATAATTTCAGTTCCAAATCACATTACTCTAGAAATAAAATCACCTTGTATGCTAGTCATTAATTTTAACTATCTAGAAAATCATATCATGACTTAAATGCATAAATGACAATAATGTATGGTGGTATACGAGTGTTTTCTATTTTTTAATTTAGGTTTCAAATGAAATTAATATTTTTACTCGTATTTTTTTTCTTTTTTTCATTAATACACTCATCTTAGGATTACCGTCAAAATAAAATTTAAATCACCCCTAGCTAATATGTATCTCATCGGTTCAACGGGTGTATGACATGCTCAATATTGTCTAAGGTGGAATGATATATTCTCACCTATGATTGATCCATGCTCCATTAGCAAAGTGTGGCATGAGTTTAATTTTCATTGTTATCTAAGGTGGAAGGAATTTTATCAACTTACACAAGTACATTAGCATCCTATACTATTACCATAAGTGGGTGAACTCCTATAAATATGCGTATATAAGCATCCATATATAAAATATTTTGATTTGCATTTGTCATAATATGCTTTACCCTTTTGTGAGATTATGTTTGTTTAGTAATAATTTATGTCATTATGTAAGAATCCGGGTCATTTTGTGAGAACCTATTGTCTTCTTAAGGGGCAAAACTATTGTATAAGCATTTATAAATTAAAACTTACATGCAAATTTTTTCATATAATATGATGAATCGGTTCCTAAGTAGCATAAATCATCAGAGATCATAATACACATGTTAATACATGGAAAACTTGGATACTAGTTAAATGTATATGGTATAGAAGTAGGAAATGGTACTCTATTTAGAAATATGATTATCCACCTCTAAAACTTAGTCAAGTTTTTGACTTTGAATAATTTGTTTGACATTCTCAATCATTTCTTCTCCCTTTGACACTAAATCAACTTATAAACCACAAGTTTTGATTAATGTTACATTCTATGTAACTTAGATACAAGAATTTACGAGATTTATTATTATTATAATTATTAATATGAATTATAACTCTTTATATTAGTACTAATTATAACTACAACTTTTATTAAATGATTTTTTTTGTTTAATTCTTATGTTATTTATTTATTACTAACTTATTTTAAGTAGAATCATTATAATTTATAATAAGACTTATTAAGAATATATTCATAGTAGGTATCTTATTGGATTATAAATGTTGAACCAATACAAGGGACTTGTATTCAAATATTTAACTAAGAAGTTAACAAGACTTCATATTTAACTTATTTCAATTCTAATTTTGAGTGTAAATTATGTGATCCTTATTAATTGTTATTAAACTTGCTAAAGTTATCCAATTTATCATTTTATAAGCGAACTAATCATCTCCAATGTCAAGCAATGGTATCTTTAATATTAATTTCATGTGAAATCTCTAAGTAAATATACTAAGAATTCCATCATATATAATTTTTTTAACTAATCAAACAAACTCTAATTATTATGTATCTCAATTATAACGTTATTAATGATTCATAATATTTCTAATAAACTTCTCTTTTATATTATGCTTATGATTAATATTAATGCAATATAATTTTAAATTTTTTTCACTTGGTCCTAAACATGCAACGTAAAGGTTATTAACATTGAATTCATTATAAAAATATGGATAAATCATGTGAAAGATTCTAGCCCACAAATTCATATAATATAGAACATATTTTGAGAATTTCTTATGATATTATCTCAACATAATATTTTTTAATAGTTTCTTTAGCAAAGTCTTTGCTCAAGTTAATTAACCTTGTCCAACACAAAACTCTTTCAAAAATAATAAAATAAATTTAAAATTTGGATATATCTACTGACAATGAAATACAAGGCAAAATCCCTTTTGAGCTCGGCCTCACCTACTTGAAAACCTTAGTAAAATATTTTAATCAGTTTGATTTCAATTAAAATCTAAACTTACTCCTCCAAAATCTGATCCACGGTTCAAGTCACTCTCACCTTCAAGGATGGCAATGTTCTATCCTTTGCCCGATCTCATATGTTCACTTGATCAAGCCCTGAGTTGCTATTTTTACCAGCTTGGTATTGCACTCAGCTGCTTTGCTCGACTGTGTACGCCTTTAACTCACGAATACTGAGTCTTGTGTGATTGCACACGCAGTTCACTAATTAGTCCTGTTCATGATTGCATGTGTCTGCCACTACTCATGCAACCAGCTCACACGACTGCTCCGCACGCTCTCTATTTCACTCTCTCTCACCCATTTTGCCCTTGGCACGTGCTCTGCAACTCATGCTCCCACTTGGCGCTTGGCTAAACTACCAGCGCTGCCCTCGCCTGCAAACTTGGCCTTGAACTGCCACTTGATCTTTTGCTTGTACTTTCACCTTCTCTGCATCCTCATNACATAATGAGTTTTTAAAAATCCAATGTAATAATTTCAATTCCAAATCACATTACTCCAGAAATAAAATCACCTTGTATGCTAGTCATTAATTTTAACTATCTAGAATATCATCTCATGAATTAAATGCATGAATGACAATAATGTATGGTGGTGTACGAGTGTTTTCTATTTTTTAATTAAGGTTTCAAATGAAATTAATATTTTTACTGGTATTTTTTTTCTTTTTTCCATTAATATACTCATCTTAGGATTACCGTCAAAATAAAATTTAACTCACCCCTAGCTAATACGTATCTCAGCGGTTCAACGGGTGTATGACATGCTCAATATTGTCTAAGGTGGAATGATACATTCTCACCTATGATTGATCCATGCTCCATTAGCAAAGTGTGGCATGAGTTTAATTTTCATTGTTATCTAAGGTGGAAGGAATTTTATCAACTTACACAAGTACGTTAGCATCCTCTACTATTACCATAAGTTGGTGAACTCCTATAAATATGCATATATAAGCATCCATATATAAAATATTTTGATTTGCATTTGTCATAATATGCTTTACCCTTTTGTGAGATTATGTTTGTCTACTAATAATTTATGTCATTATGTAAGAATCCGGGTCATTTTGTGAGAACCAATTGTCTTCTTAAGGGGTAAAACTATTGTATAAGCATTTATAAATTAAAACTTACATGCAAATTTTTTCATATAATATGATGAATCGGTTCCTAAGTAGCATAAATCATCAGAGATCATAATACACATGTTAATACATGGAAAACTTGGATACTAGTTAAATGTATATGGTATAGAAGTAGGAAATGGTACTCTATTTAGAAATATGATTATCTACCTCTAAAACTTAGTCAAGTTTTTGACTTTGAATAATTTGTTTGACATTCTCAATCATTTCTTCTCCCTTTGACACTAAATCAACTTATAAACCACAAGTTTTGATTAATGTTACATTCTATGTAACTTAGATACAAGAATTTACGAGATTTATTATTATTATAATTATTAATATGAATTATAACTCTTTATATTAGTACTAATTATAACTACAACTTTTATTAAATGATTTTTTTTGTTTAATTCTTATGTTATTTATTTATTACTAACTTATTTTAAGTAGAATCATTATAATTTATAATAAGATTTATTAAGAATATATTCATAGTAGGTATCTTATTGGATTATAAATGTTGAACCAATACGAGGGACTTGTATTCAAATATTTAACTAAGAAGTTAACAAGACTTCATATTTAACTTATTTCAATTCTAATTTTGAGTGTAAATTATGTGATCCTTATTAATTGTTATCAAACTTGCTAAAGTTATCCAATTTATCATTTTATAAGCGAACTAATCATCTCCAATGTCAAGCAATGGTATCTTTAATATTAATTTCATGTGAAATCTCTAAGTAAATATACTAAGAATTCCATCATATATAATTTTTTTAACTAATCAAACAAACTCTAATTATTATGTATCTCAATTATAACGTTATTAATGATTCATAATATTTCTAATAAACTTCTCTTTTATATTATGCTTATGATTAATATTAATGCAATATAATTTTAAATTTTTTTCACTTGGTCCTAAACATGCAACGTAAAGGTTATTAACATTGAATTCATTATAAAAATATGGATAAATCATGTGAAAGATTCTAGCCCACAAATTCATATAATATAGAACATATTTTGAGAATTTCTTATGATATTATCTCAACATAATATTTTTTAATAGTTTCTTTAGCAAAGTCTTTGCTCAAGTTAATTAACCTTGTCCAACACAAAACTCTTTCAAAAATAATAAAATAAATTTAAAATTTGGATATATCTACTGACAATGAAATACAAGGCGAAATCCCTTTTGAGCTCGGCCTCACCTACTTGAAAACCTTAGTAAAATATTTTAATCAGTTTGATTTCAATTAAAATCTAAACTTACTCCTCCAAAATCTGATCCACGGTTCAAGTCACTCTCACCTTCAAGGATGGCAATGTTCTATCCTTTGCCCGATCTCATATGTTCACTTGATCAAGCCCTGAGTTGCTATTTTTACCAGCTTGGTATTGCACTCAGCTGCTTTGCTCGACTGTGTACGCCTTTAACTCGCGAATACTGAGTCTTTTGTGATTGCACACGCAGTTCACTATTTAGTCCTGTTCATGATTGCATGTGTCTGCCATTACTCATGCAACCAGCTCACACGACGGCTCCGCACGCTCTCTATTTCACTCTCTCCCACCCATTTTGCCCTTGGCACGTGCTCCGCAACTCATGCTCTTGGCTAAACTACCAGCGCTGCCTTCGCCTGCAAACTTGGCCTTGAACTGCCACTTAATCTTTTGCTTGTACTTGCTCCTTCTCTGCATCCTCACCCCCTCCTATTTTCTTTGCTTCATTCTCTGGAAAGCAAAGCTGTTTGGCTTCAAAAAGGGGAGTTTGTTTTTCTCAAAGAGCAAACCCTCTGGCATTAGTTTAGTTGAACTGTCACAGACTGGTTCCAATTCCTTTTTTTTTTAATTGTGGGTTATTGCAGCGTATTTCATTTCACTGATGTTTAGTTTAACTCTTTTCCATAATTTTGTCTCATTATTGAATAGCAAACGTGGAAGTCTAGAAAATATGCTCAACTAGTAAAAGAATATAATTGTTCCTTGTTTTTCTTTTAACGTTTGGTTTTTGTACAAGTCTTTTATATATTGGTTCTGATTTGCGCAAGTATGGATATGTTTATTTCCCCTCCATCGTCTTTGCAAAAGAAAACATACTGATGCTCAAGATTCTTCTGNACATAATGAGTTTTTAAAAATCCAATGTAATAATTTCAATTCCAAATCACATTACTCCAGAAATAAAATCACGTTGTATGCTAGTCATTAATTTTAACTATCTAGAATATCATATCATGAATTAAATGCATGAGTGCCAATAATGTATGGTGGTGTATGAGTGTTTTCTATTTTTTAATTTAGGTTTCAAAAGAAATTAATATTTTTACTCGTATTTTTTTTTTCTTTTTTCCATTAATATACTCATCTTAGGATTACCGTCAAAATAAAATTTAACTCACCCCTAGCTAATACGTATCTCATCGGTTCAACGGGTGTATGCCATGCTCAATATTTTCTAAGGTGGAATGATACATTCTCACCTATGATTGATCCATGCTCCATTAGCAAAGTGTGGCATGAGTTTAATTTTCATTGTTATCTAAGGTGGAAGGAATTTTATAAACTTACACAAGTACGTTAGCATCCTCTACTATTACCATAAGTGNTGACTCCAAAGGCTAATTTCCAAAGTGATCTTGGACTGGACAGCTTAGACACCGTCGAAATCGTTATGGCCCTCGAGGAAGAATTTGGCTTCGAGATTCCTGACAACGAAGCGGACAAGATTACCTCCATCGACGTCGCCGTCGACTTCATCGCCTCTCATCCTCAAGCAAAATGATGCAAAAGATTGTAAGTTCCTACTGATATTTCATCAATAATGTGTTTCTTTTTTCAGAACAAATTGGAATGTCAGACATGTCTTTCAAAACTTTGGCCGAAGGTTCNTCATCCTCAAGCAAAATGATGCAAAAGATTGTAAGTTCCTACTGATATTTCATCAATAATGTGTTTCTTTTTCAGAACAAATTGGAATGTCAGACATGTCTTTCAAACCCTTGGCCGAAGGTTATCCACCCTATAATTATGATTGTTTTATCATATCAGCTAGTATCATAGAGGTGTTTTAATTTGAAATATAGGTAGCAGACATCTGTACCCCAAAGAGAGGACCCTTTTTTTTTTTCAAGGGATTTTGGATTTCATGCATAATTTATCTGGCTCNATCATAGAGGTGTTTTAATTTGAAATATAGGTAGCAGACATCTGTACCCCAAAGAGAGGACCCTTTTTTTTTCAAGGGATTTTGGATTTCATGCATAATTTATCTGGCTCAAAATGTGTTCTTTTCCCTAACAATTTGAAGCTCTTTCTTCCACCCATCAATAAGAGATGCATGTGATTATTTTGGCTTGCCTGATGGGTTTGCAGGAGCAGTATTCTACATATAATGATAAAATTATTANTTCTTTTCCCTAACAATTTGAAGCTCTTTCTTCCACCCATCAATAAGAGATGCATGTGATTATTTTGGCTTGTCTGATGGGTTTGCAGGAGCAGTATTCTACATATAATGATAAAATTATTGCAGTGATATGAATACAATCGCCAAGTTTATAAATTTCTATCATTGTTAGTAATAGGATATCTTAATTTGTTCTCTAATTTTTGTGATTTGTAATAACTCTTTGATTTATAATGGTTATAATGGATTTGTAATTATCATGATAGTTTCACTATAATGTGTGTCTGTCTAATAATATCTTCATCAAAGAATAGAATAAAAATAACTTTTAAAGTTCTTCTCACATTCCTCGTCTCCTCTATTTTTTTTTTATTTTTATTTTTTGAAATATTCCTCTCTTTAGGCATTAGAGAATCACATGGCTGATGCCATCATCCTTTTTTTTGTCTCCCCAACAAAAACTACACCTTTTTAAAATTTGAATTTCATAATCACCTTATGGGTCTTGTTCTTCTTGATTTCATAGATGGAACCAACCGAGATAATCTCAGTCTGAACATCATAGTTGGATCATTCAGTTTAAATCTCATAGCTTTCATAACTGTGACAAAAGGCATCATTTAAATCTTATATACTCGCCGTCACCTATTATAGAGCCTCCCATTATGNTCGTCTCCCCTTTTTTTTTTTTTTTTTTTTTTGAAATATTCCTCTCTTTTGGGATTAGAGAATCACATGGCTGATGCCATCATCCTTTTTTTGTCTCCCCAACAAAAACTACACCTTTTGAAAATTTGAATTTCATAATCACCTTATGGGTCTTGTTTTTATTGATCTCATAGATCGAACCAACCGAGATAATCTCAGTCTGAACATCATAGTTGGATCATTCACTTTAAATCTCATAGCTTTCATAACTGTGACAAAAGGCATCATTTAAATCTTATATACTTGCCGTCACCTATTATAGAGCCTCCCATTATTNAATCTCAGTCTGAACATCATAGTTGGATCATTCACTTTAAATCTCATAGCTTTCATAACTGTGACAAAAGGCGTCATTTAGATCTTATATACTTGCCGTCACCTATTATAGAGTCTCCCATTATGGCATGAGCTAGATGAAGGAACAGCTTCAATCTATTGTTAGTAGGACTTAATCGAGCATAAAATATCTTTAGACTATTAAATCTAAANGATGAAGGAACAGCTTCGATCTCTTGTTAGTAGCACTTAATCGAGCATAAAATATCTTTAGACTATTAAATCTATCGCTGATTATCGAGCCATACTTAATGCTCCAATCAATATCAAGAATCTCATCATCAAAATTTTAAAGGGACCTCAATAATAACTATAAAATACTTTGTAAAGCTATTCATGATGCAGTACCATTGCCACCCTTGATGAATTGTTTGAAAAACTAATTAATCCTTGTAACTTGAGGCAAACTAACACTCTGCCTACTTGTCACAACCGATACTTCCAAGTCATGTAACTCAAACGATCATAACGATCAGTTGCCTTCTAACTGACTACTGCTGGCTACATTTACTTCACACCATGTAATAACAATCCGTGACCCTTTTTTCACCTATACCCCTAACCCATATCTTTGTAAATGCCAATTATGTGGATAACATGTCAACTTGTAAATTATCGCGCCACCTTTTGTCAATCCCTTTGGGACACATCCCCGCCGGAAAAATATTACATTAGGACTCCTAACGTAGAGCTACGTTAGGATTGAAATATTCGACTGTGTTACGAGAATATTCCATTTGCTTTATTTGTAAAAATATTCCATTTGCTTTATTTGTAAAAATAATGTGTTATTCAAGTATTATATGGTGTTATTCGATTATTTTGCGGTGTTATTGAAATATTACATTGTATTACTTGATTTGGGGCTGAAGTGTTATTGGAATATTCTCCCGCATTACTTGATTTAAGGTAGTATTATTCCAATAACATAGTGGAAATTGAAATAACACGGATAATATGCCGAATAACATAGTCTCAAATTAAGTAACCCGATGAAATATTCCAATAAATCCACAAACTAATCGAATAACATCATATAATACTGAAATAACACATCATTTTTACAAATAACGCAGATGAAATATTCTTGTAACATAGTCGAATATCCCAATCCGAGCGTAGCTCTATGTTAGGAGTCCTATTGTAATATTTTTCCCATCCCCGCTAACTCTCAAACCTCACCAATGTACATTTCAAACCCAACTTTGCTATCTTATTCAAACCCATTAATAATAACTAATTTCTTGATATTAGTGTGTCCTACCATGCCGTGCCGGAAGTCACAATCTTCATCTAAGTTGTTTATGATAAAATTTTCAGCAGAAATGTCTTACTCTCCAAATCATTTGCAGGGCTTTCACTCATGTCATTTTCTCCACCAAAAAATTAGTTTACTAATATTTTTTTTGTTCCTACTTTGCAACATAAACTCATCAAAATTTCTTAATTTATCAAAATATTTATGTCTTTTAAATTCTCTTATGATTCCTTTTATGTAAAGAATTAATAGCTATGAGTAATCCAAGTATGAGGCACAACTAAAGATGATATAAATTTGCATACATAACACACAATTCTTATGTATTTACAAATCTAACACCTAGAGTTTGATATTTATACTTATAACACTTTGGTGTCATAATACTATGCATAAAAAAGTTTATTTCACTTTTAAAAAGTTAATAATGATGGTATTTTTGATTTGATGTTAAAACTTGAGTGATCATGTAAATATAAATATTTATGTGTTGGATTTATAAATACATAAGAATTGTATGGTATGTGTGGAAATGCTCCTATTTATAAATGTTCATTTCATGATTATGATGTCTATTATCCGCTTTCTTAACAATCAAAGTCTTAGCCACTAATTGAAACTTTTTTCCCTTTCACTGTGCTTTAAAAAATTATCTTATTTAATCTCAATTGTGTGTTTAAACATATCATTTGCTTTAAATCATCCATTTTTTTTTCAGGAAGGTTAAGCACTCAATCCCAATCTCTTGGAATTTCACTTTATTTCCATCCAATGTGCTATAAATTCAAGCACACTATACTTCATTCCTTTTTTTCTATGATGCATTGTCGGCGAGGAAAAAGTGGGGGTTGGGGGAGAAGAGTCGCCCGTGAGAAACTGTCGGTCACTGGAATCGAAATTCCATCGNCCTTTTTTTTTCTATGATGCATTGTCGGCGAGGAAAAAGTGGGGGTTGGGGGAGAAGAGTCGCCCGTGAGAAGCTGTTGGCCACCGAAATTGAAATCTCATCACTCGTTTCGGAAGGACGTTTTAATTTACATATAGATTTAAGTTTAAAATTAAATATGAAAATCAAACTGACCCCATATTTTTCATAGTTTAAATGAAAGAGTGCTTTACCTACCCTGTATCTATCCCGAAGGATAAACACAAGACTTGAGGATGAGACTCTATCAAATAAACTAAGAAATACATGACGTCTGTTTGGTCTGCGAAACCGTTTTATTTGCCGACAAATTCCTTTATTTAATATGAAAAATTAAATAGAGTTTATTTTAAATTGGGTTCGGAAAAGCTTCCTGTAAGGGCAAACCCCTATAGAATTACATCTTAAATGACCGAAGTCACTTAAGAATACTATCGATAAAAATCAAGAAAAATTATCTTCAAGGATTTCAAAAGAACGGNTTTACATATAGATTTAAGTTTAAAATTAAATATGAAAATCAAACTGACCCCATATTTTTCATAGTTTAAATGGAAGAGCGCTTTACCTCAAACCCTATATCTATCCCGAGGGATAAACACAAGACTTGAGGAAGATACTCGATCAGATAAATTAAGATATATATGACGTTCGTTTGGTCTGCGAAATCGTTTTATTTGCCTACAAATTCCCCTATTTAATATGAAAAATTAAATAGGGTTTATTTTAAGCTGAGTTCGGAAAAGCTTCATATAAGGGCAAACACCTATAGTTAATTACATCTTAAATAACCGAAATCACTTAAGAATACTCTTGATAAAAATCAGAAAAAAATTATCTTCAAGGACTTCAAAAGGATAGTGTTTTTCAACGAAATCAGACAAAGAGGTGTGTGAAAGGGAATGGTTCAAACTTGGAACATTTATTACAGAATCCAGATGAAAAAAAACTAGGGGATGTCACAGATCCAGAGGAGATCCTCGGTGGCTTCCCAGTCTACCTTATGGTTCGGTTTCAGTTTCGGGGAAAATTATTCAAGTGTTTTATCCTGCCAGTTTTATTTAATTATAGCTTACATTCGTGTGAAACGATCACACAAATAACCTGGAAGATGTGAGGATTTAGATCGTAACGAACGACCACCTCAGAATCCTAGAACGAGTTAGGGTTTAGATCGTACATCAGAACCATACGAATACCTAACGAAAAGGTTGAGAAANGAACGGGACTTTTCAACGAAATCGGACAAAGATGTGTGAAAGGGGAATGACTCAAGTTTGGAACATTTATTATAGAATCCAAAGAAAGAAGAACTGGGGGATGTCATAGATCCAGAGGAGATCCTAGGTGACTTCCCACTCTACCCTATGGTTTGACTTCAGTTTCGATGAGAAATTATTCAAATGTTTCATCCTGTCAATTTTATTTAATTGGGGCTTACATTCGTGTGAAACAATCGCACAAACGACCCGAAATATGTGAGGATTTAGGTCGTAACGAACGACAACCTCAGAATCCTAAAGCGAATTAGGGCTTAGATCGTACAACAGAGTTATACAAATGCTTAAAGAAAATGTTGATTTATGTTGCGTTAGGCGAACAACCTCGAAATCTTATGGATTGTTGTTTTAATTTCTAGGAAAAGAATGGTTTAGCTGGCGAAGATATGTTATGCTGTTGAGGATGGTCGTGCTGCCCACGCGCTAGTTCCAAGTTCCTTGTCGTGACGAGTTTAAGTTTTCTAGGGTGTCCGGTTATAATGTCAAATCCAGCGGCCCTATGGTTATAGTTCTTCAAATATTTTTATAGATAACATATTGAAGTTGTACAGTTTATAACATAACAGTAGAATATGTAGCACAGGACAAGCAGTAGAGTATGCAGTAAAGAAAACAATACAACATGCGGTGTAAAGAAAAATAAAAGGTACAGCAGGGAAGTGATTATAAGACAATAACATGCTGTAAACATAAAACATACTTGTATACCTGGGAGATCCGCTGTTCCTTAGGTGTAATTGATGCAACAGGTACAAACAACAAAATTTGAGGAAACATACTGAAATTATTTATATAAGCGAAAAACAAAGAAACATCGTCCAGAAACCTCGAGAAAGATCGTCAAAAGTCTCATGACAAGAGAAATGTGGGGAAATCGACGAATCGATAAATCGATTAAAATTGTAGAAAACACAGGAAAATCCCGAAAAGAGACCACGAGTGCTTTGTCCAAAAAATTCAAGAAAACATATGAAGAAGTCCGAAAAGAGGGGACCGCAAGCACTCGGGTCGGGGATATACTAAACTATATATTAGTACTCGAGGGTCTTCGAAGGCTACTCGGTCACCCGGATATATAAAACCCGCTACTCAACTAAAGGGTGTCCCATCGAACCTAACTCAGGAGAGTACTCCTCAGCCTAAACAGGTGATCAACAAGTGGACAACCGTTGTTTAAAATATATTTAAAATTTATATTTTCAGCATGCACATAGGATTCAAACATGCAAAAAGTGGGCTGTATTAATTTTGTTTGTAGTGAAAACGTGTATTTTTGTTTTAAAAAAAGGTGTATATGTTCCTATCAAATTTATTTTTATCAATTTTGAAAATTAGTCCACGAGTCGATCGCGTCGTCGGGCATAAGGCTATCAACAACCTAAGAAGGTTCGGGTCAACTCTCGCTAGTCTTGTGTCGGTGAATGATATTGTCATCCTACAACTCACCGGGTTCCTAAATCGGATCTTGATGGGTTCTTGAATTGGATCCCGATATCGTAGGATGACATATCATTCTGCTCTATCTCCGGTGTGCCTTTGTCATCACCGCACGAAGCCCCAAAACAAAACCGACCTACTTGCGACCTTGCTTGATGGTTTCACGTATAGCAAAAGGCTATACGTGGACACTTATGTATTGGACATAAGCATCAAAAATCGAACCAAGAAGCAAGGAAAAAAAGAACAAAAATGGGGCGAGAGAGAGGAGTGACTGATTCACCTGAAACATCGAAAAGGACGAAAGATGAATCAGCTCTCAAAACTCGTGACGAAAAGACCTAAAAAGAAAAGTCCGAAGATCCTTGAATCAATCCGAATGGGTATCATTTCCTCACATTTTCATAAGTGGATTAACCCAAATCAAAATGATCTCCTAACGCCGGTATCTAAACCCCAAAGATATCTTTTACCAAATCAATTCGTCTCAACCAAGTATTCTCCCGAAATAAAATTCGGAAGTCTCCCGAACTCCACAAAAGGAAAATAACTCGAAGATTACCATCACTAGTACTCCCAAACCCATGCAAAAATTAGGATCTTCCAACTTCCAAATTAATTAATGGCCTCATATATCAAATAAACATAAAATCTTCCCATATAACCAAATAAATGCTCACGGCCGGGGTCAATACAAAGAGATGGATAGCAGCTAAGGCTCTTGGCCAAGGCAACCCACAAGGGAGGCAACTACTAAGGCTCATGGCTCAGGGCAGCAAGGGACAGCTGCTAAGGCCCACGACCAAAGGCAACCCAAGGAACAAGTAAGACTCACGGCTAAGGCAACCAAAAAGAACCACCGGTGGCTGCTATGCTCCCTTGACATACATAAGAGGATAACTAAAGTGATTATAATTTTTGGGATGACAAACTTGATTCAACAATCAAATTCAAGCCACTCAGACTCAACAAGAAGAGCCATACCGTCCCAGGCAACCCCTCAATAGGTTCACGGGTAGGAATATGAGAAGTACAAGACAACCACCCAACAAGCCAAGCCCAAGGGCTTAAAACGAGCCAAACTGAGCCCCTCGACTAAGGCCAAAACCGCAACCAGCAAATGACTGAAACCGAGTCTAGCACAAGCCAAAACCGAGCCCGTCAAGGGCCAAAGCCAAGCCAAATGCCCTACCAGCAAGGTCATAGATAGGACTAAGAACGAACCAAATCAAGCTCCCAAGCTATCTCTCGGGTAGGAGACACAAAACAGGCTCTCAACAAGCTCTCGGGTAATGGTCAGAACAAACAAAATCAAGCCCTTCCTCCAAACCACTTCTCGGGTAAGAGCCAAAGCAAGTAAATCCGAGCTCCAAGGAAAGCTAAAATCGAGCCATTCAAGGCCAAAGCAGGGTCAAATAAGCAAAATCGAACCCACCCACCAAACCAGCTCTCGGGTAAGGTCCAGAAAAGGCAAAGCCAAACCAAGCCAAACTCTCGAGTAGGGCCAATAATAAGTAAAACCACGCCCTTTACCAACTTTAAATCATTTGGGGATAAGCCCACACATATATTCGACTTGGAGTAGCCAACAACATACAGATCCCATGCTAAAATAAGCTTTACAAGTATGCAAAAAAAAAAAAAAAAAAAAAAAAA
>JXCR01128160.1:31545-54589 GCA_002079205.1 Phalaenopsis hybrid cultivar | reverse complement strand
GCAAAATCTCTCCTAAATCTAAATGTTTAAAAAATTGATAGAGGCATAAGATTGATACTCACTTCTAAATCACATAAGGCTTTTCCATAAAACTTTTCACCAATTGCACAAGGTATAGTATAACTACCAAGATCTTTTAACTTTTCAAAAAGCTTTTTTTGAATAATAACACTACACTCTTCACTGAGTGCATTAATTTGCAAACTTCATTTTCTTGTTTAATATATCTTTCATAAATTTCATTTAACTTGGCATTTGTTCTAAAGCCTCAATGAAAGGAATGTTTATCGTTAACTTTTTAAGGATTTCCAAAAATTTTATAAATTTTTTGTCTTTATTCTACTGCTTGACTCATTGAGGAAATGGAGGTACTAGTTTTTTTAAGGGAACTTGTGTTTGTTCATTTTCATTATGGTCACTTTCAATCTCTTCCTTCTTCTCATCAACTTCAGTTTCTCTTTGGATTCTTATTTCAATTTATTTTCCACTTCGTAATTGATTCTCTTTAATTTGCTCCTTATTTTGATCTTTGGGATTAACTTTCATAGTACTCAGAATATTTCTTGAAGAAATGTTACTAAGTGCAATAGTAATATGTCCTAATTGATTTTCAATATTTCTAATAGCAGCCCCTTGATTTTGTATTTGATTTCCCATATTTAACATTACTTCTTCCATCGTCGACTTCTTTTTCTTAACTTGTGGGTTAGTGTTAGAGTTAAATCCAGGAGGATAATAAGGTCAACAATTAGGATTTCCTTGATTGTTTATATTTCTTGAGGGGTTCATTGAATTGTTTTAATTATTCCAACTAAAATTAGGGTGATTTTTCCATCCAGGGTTGTAATAATTAGAATAAGAGTTATTATTTTGATTATTAATAGCATTTAAAGCTTTATAAGATGATTGAGTATCAATTGCCTGTCCCAGAAAATTTTCCTCTAATACTGGTGGTATTTGAGAAAAGTTCATGCCAATTTGATCAATCTTTTTCGATATAGCAGCAATTTGAGATGTCAAAATAAACATTGCATTAGAGTCTTGAATACTAGCTACTCTCTTAGGATTTACTTGTTCAGAGGGCCATTAAAAATTATTAGTAGTAATTTCTTGTATTAAAGAGTAGGCTTCATCAAAAGGTTTTGGCATTAAAGATCCTCTGCAGCAGCAATCTTATAATAGATCTAAGTGATCCTACTAATCCATTGTAAAAAGTTTGAATTATTAACCAATCTGATAAAGCATGGTGTGAACATTTTCTAAGTAGATCTTTGAATCTTTCCTAGGCTTCATATATCGATTCCTCCTCAAACTGACAAAAAGATGTAATATCGTTTCTAAGCTTAGTGGTTCTTTAGGGGTGGAAAATATTTAGCCAAGAATTTTTGTAATAGTTCTCCCCAAGTTCTAATAGATCCAGGTCCTAATGAATTTAACTAATCTTTAGCTTTATCCCTTAATGAAAAAGGAAAAATTCTAAGCCTAACAGCATCATTAGACACTCTGTCATATTTAAAAGTAGCACAAATTTTAAGAAAACTAGCAAGATGTAAGTTAGGATCTTCAGTATGTATTTCTCCAAACTGATTATTTTGTACCACTTGGATAATATCAGGTTTAAGCTCAAATGAATTAGCAGTAATATCAGGATTTTCAATATTTAAGTGAAGTTCATCTGCTATCGGATTAACATAATCTTTTAAAGGTCTTTGTCGATTTTCATTTATTTGATTATCTAAGTTATTCGTCATTGCGTTCAAATGTTTACTTTCTTTTTGTTGTTTTTTTAATTTTTCTAATAGTAAGTTCTAATTCTTAATTGTAAGGTACTAAACCTTTAAATCCAATATTTCGCATAAATAAATATAATAATCAAAGAAAATTTCATAAAAATGTTCTTAAATATATAGTTGTATATTTTTTTTGAGTTTTTTATTTATATTTTTTTTTATAATTTGCATTTTGTATATTTTTATCTCTAAATTTCTTAATTTACCAAATCTATTTAATTTACTGTTACCTTCCCCGGCAACGGAGCCAAAAACTTGACCAACAGAATTATAGTTGGTAAAATTTATAAAGTTGAATCCGCTTTACAACAGTGCCAAAAACATGATGTGGTATTTTATGAATGATAACATTAAGCACTTAATGTTGGTATTATACGCAAGTATACGTATTGTTATCAAGTAATATAAGACTTTCAACTTAAGTCCCAAATATCGATCCCACGAGAAAGATTTAAATTTGAAATAATAAATTAACTAGGAAATTCATAGAAATAAAATGAAATTATTGTTACTAATTTTGAATGTTTAAGATACTACCAAAGCGAAATAATTGACTACTAGCAGAATTTAAATGAAGAGTTCAAAATAGTAACTACTAAACTATGTTTATGTGATGAAGTTTTCTAATATGAAAAAGCATCTTTCCCACTACAATGATCTTTTTGGTAAAATGAGATGAGATAAATGATTTAAATTTGTATTATGCCAAATAGGAGAAATTTTAATTCTCTACCCTAATGCAGTGATATAGAAAATCATTGGTCAATCTTAGATATAGTCCCTAAATTCGTGGCTAGACTAGGAGGATACTGGCTCCCAAACTAGAGCTCTCACTTCCCTTGCCCTGCAGGCCAACTCTTACTTTAGTTTTTAAACACTAAGATCAAATTGGGGATTTTTAATCTGTCACCCTAGAAATCTCCAATTATACATCCAACAAAGTATATTTTCCTATTTATTTGCACTTAATTCCATGAACGAAATACTCCTTCACGGACTTAAATGTTATTCTAACTCTATTGTAGAACTCATACTTTATTTCTCGGATCATATGTTTCACAACATATTTTAACAATTCAATTGGTCAGATCGAAAAGTAAATTAAGAGAAGAGTTGAAAAACCATCACAATTTATTTTATATTTTAACATTGGCACATCCAAATTATCTCTTTATTTCATCATATCTCAGAGTAGGGAGAAAGATAAATGAACCAACACAATTTATTTTATATTTTAACATTGGCACATCCAAATTATCTCTTCATTTCACCATATCTTAGAGTGGGGAGAAAGATAAAGGAAACTACTCATACTTCATGAGAAATATATAACAAAACACAAATTTCATATATAAAAGAATGTTCATACGATAATAATAAACAAACAACACTTATCTGAAACTCTTTCTCAAAGTAAATCCATTGTAGTCTCTCTTAGGAAATGTAGGATGAAGAAATCTCTCACTTCTCTTCCTCTCCAACACTTCTTAGAGAAGAATTCACACTTAAACTCACCACAAAAACTCAAAATTATAAAGAAAATAACTAACTAAAGGTGATGAATGGCGTGGAATGATGTAAATTGGCAAGAAGAGATGCGAAGGGGCGATGGATGGCTAAGAGGGGCAAAGGAAGTGAAGGAAGTGGTATTTTCTGATCAATTTTGGCTTTAAATAGGGCTTAGGGCCAGTTCTCCAATAGTGCATCCAAAAACTCTTCAAAAAACATCCAAATTTGTCGAATCTTCTAGAAAAGGGCCTGCACCGACACTGGCGTCGTTAGCGCCCATTTTGGCATCGTCGGCGCCAGAGGCCATTTAATTTAGTCCATCTTCTCTGTCAAATGGCACCGTCAGCCCCCAGTCTGGCTTCGTCGGTGCTGAACAATTTTTCAAATTCTCCATTTTGACTCCAAATTTCATTTTTTTTCTTCCTTTTTTCTCCAAGTCCTAAAAATTAACAACTTGCAATAAATCATAAAAAATACCTTCCATTAAAGTGAAATATCAGCAAAAATGAGAAGAAAATATGGGTCTAAAAATGCATATATTTTTTTTGTATCAGTGGTTTTTGACTTTTTTATTTGTTCAGATTTGGAGGATGGTAATTTCAGTATTTGGTTTAATTATTGGACTGATTGAGGTCCTTTAGTTGATTTCTATAGGGGAGTTATGGATCTAAACCCCTCAATTCTGGTAGGAACCTTATTTCTTCTATTGTTGTTATAGCCACTAACAAAATTCATATGGTTAGTGAGGGGAGTGATAAACTAATTTTTAAAGGGAGCCCCAATATCTCTTGTTTTATGCTTATTGATAGAATTTTGCGTCAACCTGCTGCTCAAATTTGAAGCCTTGGATGGGTGTGTAGGTTCATGTTTAAGCCATCTACCTCTTTATTTGATTGGAGAGTGATGCATTATTGCACTCCAAAAGATGATATGCTGGTGTTAAGAGGCCTTAGATATCCGTCTCCCTATTTTCTTTGTAGAGATGAGAAGGAGTCCTTTTCTCACCTGTTTATTGATTGTATGGCTACCAAAATTCCATGGCAAAACTTGTTCAACATGTTGGGGGTGTGTTTCTTGGTAGAAGGTCTTTAGATATTCAATTGTGGTGGGAGGAGTAGGCTACTGACGCTAACCCTCTTGTCAGATTTGTTTCCATTGTAGTTTTATGGTTGTTTGAATGACAATGAACATTATTGAACATGAGATTTCTGGCCATATTGTTTATGTCACTTCTTTATTCTACCTATTCAAAGCTACCTTTAAAAGGTGGTGAAGTTTACTGACAACTTGATTAAATTATTGGTTGCATTTCCCACTCCTGGCTTTGCTCCAAGCTGCCCATCTCCTCAAAATAAATGACACCATCAACTAGTTTATTGGAAGAGACCTCCAAGTGGTTATTTAAAGGTCAACATAGATGGTATCCATACTCCTATCAAAGCAGGAGGGGGAGGTGTTTTCAAGAATCACATGGTAAAAGTTATTTCAATGTTTGCTACTCCAAGCTATGTTGTCTCTCCTCTACTTACTGATGCGATGTTTTTTTATGCATTATAAATGCTTTTCAACACTACAACACCCAAGGAAGCTATAATAAAATATATGTAAATTACTCACAATAAAATTTACTTCAGTATAATAAGTTTTCTCTTTCAAAATATCTAAAGATGTCACTCCTAGTGAATTAAGGTGTACTTTCAATTTCAGATTGTCACTAGGTTGCAAATGCAAGAATATGTATCGCTCAAATAATAAAAGACTCTAATGGAGTTCTGAATATTGTTCCTACAGGGAGGTGAAAATTTGTTAAGAAAATTACACAAAATCACAATATTTAAACTATAAAAATTTAAGCAATAAAATAGGTCCAAGTTTGTGAAATTCTACTAAAGAAACTAAGTTTACTATGCTAATATCTAAACATCAAAGGTAAAATTAGTAAAAGCTAAACTAGGTTTTGTGATGAAAAGTTCAAATTTAAGAAACAATCCCTCTCCTTACAACAAGATTATAGTTAGTGAGTCATCAAATTGAAGAAAATTGTATTGTGTCAAATATGAGCAATTATATTCTTTATCCTTTTTACAAGTGATAAAAAACATTGGCTAATCCGATGTTTAGTCCCTAAATCTATAGTTAGGCTGGGAAGATACTTGCTCTCAAACCAGAGTTCCCATGTTCCCCTCACCTGAGGGCTAACATCTTCTTTAGTTTCCAAATGTCTGGCTTAAACTTGGGATTTTAATCTGTCACCTTAAAATCCCTAATTCTACTCCCATAAATGAATATTTCTCTGTTTATTGGCACTCAACCTAATGAACTACATTCTCATCCAAGAAATCAAATGTGCATCTTATTTTGTTGTGGAAAGCAAAGACCTTTCAGATCAGATGCTTCACAACAAATTTTAACAATTCAATTGGTCAGATCAAAAAGTAAATGAAGTTCAAAGTTTTAAAATATTCCACAACAACTTGAATCTTCACATAACCATTTCTCTTTGTAGGGAGAAGGACAAAAAAATCAATTCAGAATTCATGAGGAATATACAATAAAACATAGATTTTATTTATAAAAATAAGTTTACAAAATAAGAATGAAAAGTAAAACAAGTTAACTCGATTTCTTCCCCAAGAAAATCCCTTGGAGTTCCTTTGAATCTCTTTCTCTCTTTACAATAACACTCAAATCTCTCTTATAAATGTAAAAGAAGAAGAAATCTCTCACTTTCCCTCTCCTATTACAACTCTTAGAGACACTTGCACACTCCCCACCAACTTGAGACTCACACCCAACACCTTTACAAACAACACACACCCTTTTTTCTGACATAAAAACACTCATTTATAATGTAGGGTCGAATTTTCTAAGAGTCTCCATAGGTACCTCTTCAAAATCTGCTCAAATTCAAGAAAATTATGAAAATAATCGTCTCTAGCACCTAGGCGCCGAAATCCGGCACCTAGGCATCGTCTTCTCTATATTTGGTGCTTAGGTGCCGGTTATGGCTCCTAGCCGCCAATTTAATTTTTGGAAAGCACAACTTTTTACTCCAAATTCCATACATTTTACATCCTTTAAGCTTCAAATTCTTTGACTAAGTATACGTGGAAGAAAATACAAAAATACATTTCTTTAAAGTACAATATCACCAAAAATCAGTCTTAAATACATATGAAAATTTGAATATTTTTTTGGTGTATCAAAATCGCCAAACTTAATTGTTACCTGTCCTCAAGTATCTCTTTTACTACATAAAAAAAATATGACTTAAGGTAGTGAGTATCACTTAAGAACTTCTATAGTTTTCTTTTTATAAAGACAAGTAAGACTTTAGAAAAAATTTTAATTGCTTAGGATAAAACTAAAAATTTAAGAATGTCTAATACTTAAGTCTAAGAGTTTTGGTTTCCTATTCATTTCNTTAAGGTAGTGAGTATCACTTAAGAACTTCTATAGTTTTCTTTTTATAAAGACAAGTAAGACTTTAGAAAAATTTTTAATTGCTTAGGATAAAACTAAAAATTTAAGAATTTCTAATACTTAAGTCTAAGAGTTTGGTTTCCTATTCATTTCAAGAATAATTGCAATTCGTCATCTTAAGAATGCTTAGAAGAACTATATAAAAAAGAACTTCATGAGAACTTCATTAGTGAATACCCTAATAATTTAATATAAGTTTAGGAATGTATTTGAGTCTCTTTCCTTAAGTTGATTCAAGTGAAGCCAATTTTTGATAAGGCCTCTCCTTAAGCTTCTCCTCACATATATTTTTATTTTCATTTTTCTTTTTCTTTTTCTTTTCTTTTTAATTTATTTTAGGTTCATTTTTTATCCCTTTTTTTTTAATGTGAGGATTACTATATATCGATAGCNCAAGAATAATTGCAATTCGTCATCTTAAGGATGCTTAGAAGAACTATATAAAAAAGAACTTCATGAGAACTTAATTAGTGAATACGCTAATAATTTAATATAAGTTTAGGAATGTATTTGAGTCTCTTTCCTTAAGTTGATTCAAGTGAAGCCAATTTTTGATAAGGCCTCTCCTCAAGCTTCTCCTCACATATTTTTTTCTTTTCATTTTTCTTTTTCTTTTTCTTTTCTTTTTAATTTATTTTAGGTTCATTTTTTATCCTTTTTTTTATTGTGAGGATTACTATATATCGATAGACTTTAATGAATTTTATCTTCACTATCCTCTTTTTAAAGTTAAAAACCTCATACATAACTTGCTTATAAATGCATATTAGTTGTAAAAAATTTTTTATAAAGTTTCAATCCTTTCTTTTTATATAACTCTAATACTCTCTTAATAATTCAAAAATACAAATTCCTTTACTTTAAATAGTACACACATAACTTTTACTCTTATATCAAATATCTTAAATTTTAGAACTAATCTTCATTATTAAAGATTCTTACTAAAGTCTAAAATCATATTTATAAAATCTAAAAGTAGTTATCTTTAAGTTTATCTCTGATACCAAAAGTTATGTTAAAAATAATTTTTAAAAATATAGTTTATTGAGGACAAATAAAGTTTAGTTTCTAAAAAAAAAAATTTCTTCCCTCTAAACTTAAATTTTTAATAGATAAAGCATTTAATATAAAAATAAAGGTAGAAAGAAAACATAAAACACATTTAAATAAAACAAACCTGTAGAGGGCTTTGAACACGAAACAATTGCAGGTACCAAATTAAAAAGAAAAATGCATAAAATATTATGTAAAACATGATATATCAAAAATATTTGCTAAGTAGGGAAGAGTTATAAACATAAGTAATAAATTATAGAAATAAACAACACTAAAATAAAAACAAACAATCAAGATCTAAATATAAAAAGTTCACCACTTGCTTACAATACACATCATATGAAAATAAAGTTCACAAACTAACAATCTACATACACATAAAGCATGAAAAGAAAATACTCCTCATCATCTTCATCTTCTTCTTCAGATTCTATCTCGGGCTCATAAGGTGTAAATCGGAGGCAGGTATGGAATTCTACATTATGATCATCCCTAAAATACTTTTTCATGACCTTATTATATGCAATCTCATAATCTTTTTTCTTCTGCATGTATTCATCATTATGATAATTTCTTGCCTCCACAGTACTCATCTGATTTTTAAGTGACAAAATGTTGCCCTAAAGTATAAGTAATTGCTCCATAACATTCTCTAAAGAAGTAGTGCGGGAAGTGGAAGGTCCAAAAGTTGAAGTAGATAGTACGTCACTACTTTTACCTCTAGCATTCTGTCCAGCATGGAATTCATATGTATGGACACTAGGCTAACTGATAGGTTTAAGTGGTTGTATCAATTCTTAAGATATATCATTCCCCATTCCAGATTGATCACATAGAGTAAAAATCAAAGCTCGGTAACCTAAACCTCAAGTAGTGTCACCTCTAGAAGAAGTATGGGCATTCCGATAGATAAAAGCACCAATATTTATTTTCTTAGTTTGTTAAAGGCATATAATTAAAGTAGTTGTCTCCTTAGTAACTTTTCTCAAATGATTTTTTGGAAGGTGTTGAGCATAAATAAAATAAAGTCAGGCTTTTGATTGAGCACTAAGCATAGAGGTAGAAAAGTTTACCTTGTGACCATTATTCATCTTCTAAACTCCTCTTCCATCTGTCAAATAAGCTACAAATTCATCTAATGTAGAATCAGAAGCTTCAAAAGTATTATACTCACAATGAAACTCATCTCTTAACCCATATAATGCATTTATCCTCTCTGGGGTAAATTCCACATTCTTACCTCGAACAAAAAGTTGATCATCCAAAGCATGCAATAGGTTTGCATAAAACTCCCGAACGACCAAAACAACTGCTACAATAGTGAAATAGCAAAGTGTTTCCCAATTTTTTGACAAAATAAATCCCTCAATAGGACCACCAAGATTGTAAAATGCACATTCCTGAATAAGCTTTTTTGTCAAGAGTTGAGTATTATAGTGATATTGTGCTTGGACATTGACAAATTTCTTCATATCCCATGCCTCTTTTCCCTTCATCTTCCTCATTTTAGGAGTCATAGAGTTCTAAAAATTCAAAGTAATTCCACATAAATTCACTATTGAGATAAAATAAACTTCTAAAATTAAAATCATGGCTAAGAAACTCACAAAAAGGATTCTTCACTAAATTTTTCCAAAACTTCTAATTTTTGGTTTTTCAATAATATAGGAGAAATCCACAGGGAAAATAAAAAATTTCTAGGTTAAAGTGAAGATCTTACTAAGAGAAGATGAGATTCAAGAATTTTTAACCCCATAATCACTTCAAATCTGACTATTTGGAAGCCCTAGTTGGTTATTCACCCCTATTCGCAAGGTTGAAGATGACCTTGAGCGGAAAAATGGCATACACTATTTAGTTTCATGGTTTTTAATGATCCAGCTGATCTTGCGCCTAAGCGGGAAAGCTCAAAATTTCATTTTTTTTATTTCTTTGTAAAATGTGTTGTACACCAAAACAATCCATCTTCTAATTAGTTTAAATTCACTTTAATTTTCACAATTAAGTAATCACTAACACTAATTTTTCACAAAAAACAAACAACTTCACATTTTTAATATAAATCTAAGCAAGTACAAATAACTATTTTAAAATTACACATAATTTTGGCGATGAGATCACACCAACAACACTTAACATTGAAAACTAAACAATAAAATACTAAAAAGCAAACACAATAAGGTCGATATTGAAAACTAAGGAAATCCAACACAACTAAACACACACAATCTCTTAAAAGCTAGAATTTTAAACTTTAGAGTCGCTACACATCTTCATCATTAGTATTGTAGTCATCTCTAATATCCCCCATGGATTGCCGATGCACAAATAAGTTATTAAAAAGATAGTGAGGAAATTCATGATCGAGTCTTCTTCGATCCAACAATTTTTCTTGTACATTTGCATCGTAGCCTCTTTTATAAGTCCAGTGTGATAAAATTGTTCTTTAATTTTCCAATCCAAATAGTCAAACCGATCAAAAATTGTATCAATCACATTCAGAATATTAGTCATCTCATTCTCCTACTTCTTAATTTTCTTCAAAATAAAAATAGAACTATCTAGAAATCTAGTTTGTGTATGTGATGAATTTTGAGATTATTGATCTATACGAATATTTTTGTCATCCAATTCTCCATTTTCTGAGTAATCATAATTTATCACTGGGTCCATTGGCTTCCAAAAAGAAGCACTTTTTTCCCAATTTTTATATAGAGCTTTTGATTGCATAAAAAGAAAAATTATTTTCGATGGATGTTCAAGACCAAGATTAGACCTCTTCAAAATCAAACCAACAGTGGATTTTACTATTACAGTACCCACATCAATAGGTCTTCCAGTTTGAATATAGTAGTTCAATATAGCACTTTCCTTCATCACTTTACTAATTTTTGTAGTAGGGAGTAATTTTACATAAATAAAGATATGTCAAGGCTTTGATGTGGAATTTAACATTGAAAAAGGAAAACTTACATTATTGTTATCTCTTATCTCCATGTTCCATTTTCATCCATTAAGAATCTCAAAACATCATCCATATTGTCTTTTTTAGGGGCNTCTTCACTATCCTCTTTTTAAAGTTAAAAACCTCATACATAACTTGCTTATAAATGCATATTAGTTGTAAAAGATTTTTTATAAAGTCCCAATCCTTTCTTTTTATATAACTCTAATACTCTCTTAATAATTCAAAAATAAAAATTCCTTTGCCTTAAATAGTACACACATAACTTTTACTCTTATATCAAATATCTTAACTTTTAGAACTAATCTTCATTATTAAAGATTCTTACTAAAGTCTAAAATCATATTTATAAAATCTAAAATGTAGTTATCTTTAAGTTGATCTCGATCCCAAAAGTTATGTTAAAAATAATTTTAAAAATGTAGTTTATTGAGGACAAATAAAGTTTAGTTTCTAAAAAAAAATTTCTTCCCTCTAAACTTAAATTTTTAATATATAAAGCATTTAATATAAAAATAAAGGTAGAAAGAAAACATAAAACACATTTAAATAAAACTAACCTGTAGAGGGCTTTGAACACGAAACAATTGCAGGTACCAAATTAAAAAGAAAATTGCATAAAATATTATGTAAAACATGATATATCAAAAATATTTGTTAAGTAGGGAAGAGTTATAAACATAAGTAATAAATTGTAGAAATAAACAACACTAAAATAAAAACAAACAATCAAGATCTAAATATAAAAAGTTCACCACTTGCTTACAATACACATCATATGAAAATAAAGTTCGCAAACTAACAATCTACATACACATAAAATCAAACTACAAAAAACAAGCATGAAAAGAAAATACTCCTCATCATCTTCATCTTCTTCTTCAGATTCTATCTTGGGCTCATAAGGTGAAAATCAGAGGCAGGTATGGAATTCTACATTATGATCAACCCTCAAATACTTTGTCATGACCTGATTATATGCAATCTCATAATCTTTTTTCTTTTGCATGTATTCATCATTATGATAATTTCTTGCCTCCACAGTACTCATCTAATTTTTAAGTGTCAAAATGTTGCCCTACAGTATAAGTAACTGCTCCATAACGTTCTCTAAAGAAGTAGTGCAGGAAGTGGAAGGTCCAAAAGTTGAAGTAGATAGTACGTCACTACTTTTACCTCTAGCATTTTGTCCAGCATGGAATTCATATGTATGGACACTAGGCTAATTGATAGGTTTAAGTGGTTGTACCAATTCTTAAGATATATCATTCCCCACTCCAGATTGATCACATAGAGTAAAAATCAAAGCTGGGTAACCTAAACCTCAAGTAGTGTCACCTCTAGAAGAAGTATGGGCATTCCGATAGATAAAAGCACCAATATTTATTTTCTTCATTTGTTAAAGGCATATAATTAAAGTAGCTCTCTCCTTAGTAACTTTGCTCAAATGATTTTTTGGAAGGTGTTGAGCAGAAATAAAATAAAGTCAGGCTTTTGATTGAGCACTAAGCATAGAGGTAGAGAAGTTTACCTTGTGATCATTCTTCATCTTCCAAACTCCTCTTCCATCTGTCAAATAAGCTATAAATTCATCTAATGTAGAATCATAAGCTTCAAAAGTATTATACTCACAATGAAACTCATCTCTCAACCCATATAATGCATTTATCCTCTCTCGGGTAAATTCCACATTCTTACCTCGATCAAAAAGTTGATCATCCAAAGCATGCAATAGGTTTGCATAAAAATCTCGAACGACCGAAACAACTGCAACAATAGTGAAATAGCAGAGTGTTTCCCAATTTTTTGACACAATAAATCCCTCAATAGGACCACCACGATTGTAAAATGCACATTCCTGAATAAGTTTTTTTGTCAAGAGTTGAGTATTATAGTGATATTGTGCCTGGATATTGAAAAATTTCTTCATATCCCATGCCTTCTTTCCCTTCATATTCCTCATTTTAGGAGTCATAGAGTTCTAAAAATTCAAAGTAATTCCACATAAATTCACTATAGAGATAAAATAAACTTCTAAAATTAAAATCATGGCTAAGAAACTCACAAAAAGGATTCTTCACTAAATTTTTCCAAAACTTCTAATTTTTGGTTTTTCAATAATATAGGAGAAATCCACAGGGAAAATAAAAAATTTCTAGGTTAAAGTGAAGATCTTACTAAGAGAAGATGAGATTCAAGAATTTTTATCCCCATAATCACTTCAAATCTGAGTATTTGGAAGCCTTAGTTGGTTATTCACCCCTATTCGCAAGGTTGAAGATGGCCTCGAGCGGAAAAATGGCATACAATATTTAGTTTTATGGTTTTTAATGATCGAGTTGATCTTGCGCCTAAGCGGCAAAGCTCAAAATTTCATTTTTTCTATTTCTTTGTAAAATGTGTTGTACACCAAAACAGTCCATCTTCTAATTAGTTTAAATTCACTTTAATTTTCACAATTAAGTAATCATTAACACTAATTTTTCACAAAAAGCAAACAACTTCACATTTTTAATATAAATCTAAGCAAGTACAAATAACTATTTTAAAATTACACATAATTTTGGCGATGAGATCACACCAACAACACTTAACATTGAAAACTAAACAATAAAATACTAAAAAGCAAACACAATAAGGTCGATATTGAAAACTAAGGAAATCCAACACAACTAAAAACACACAATCTCTTAAAAGCCAGAATTTTGAACTTCAGAGTCGCTACACATCTTCATCATTAGTATTGTAGTCTTCTCTAATATCCCCCATGGATTGTCGATGGACAAATAAGTTATTAAAAAGATAGTGAGGAAATTCATGATCGAGTCTTCTTCGATCCAACAATTTTTCTTGTACATTCGCATCGTAGCCTCTTTTATAAGTCCAGTGTGATAAAATTGTTCTTTAATTTTCCAATCCGAATAGTCAAACCGATCGAAAATTGTATCAATCACATTCAGAATATTAGTCATCTCATTCTCCTACTTCTTAATTTTCTTCAAAATAAAAATAGAACTATCTAGAAATCTAGTTTGTGTATGTGATGAATTTTGAGATTATTGATCTATACGAATATTTTTGTCATCCAATTCTCCATTTTCTGAGTAATCATAATTTATCACTGGGTCCATTGGCTTCCAAAAAGAAGCACTTTTTTCCCAATTTTTATATAGAGCTTTTGATTGCATAAAAAGAAAAATTATTTTCGATGGATGTTCAAGACCAAGATTAGACCTCTTCAAAATCAAACCAACAGTGGATTTTACTATTACAATACCCACATCGATAGGTCTTCCAGTTTGAATATAGTACTTCAATATAGCACTTTCCTTCATCACTTTACTAATTTTTGTAGTAGGGAGTAATTTTGCAGAAATAAAGATATGTCAAGGCTTTGATGTGGAATTTAACATTGAAAAAGGAAAACTTACATTATTGTTATCTCTTATCTCCCATGTTCCATTTTTATCCATTAAGAATCTCAAAACTTCATCCATATTGTCTTTTTTAGGGGATAAGTTGGCATAATGAAAAATTAGAACACTCGTGATCATGAACAAGTCATTAATCCTTGAAGGAGTAAAAGGTACCTATTTGCCTCGAACATAAGCAACTCCTTGATTTATCCCATGAAGATTTGCATAAAATTACTTCACAATGGGAATTACTACGGCCGCGGTGGTGTATCATGGCACTTCCCATCATCTTTGAAAAATGATCTCTTCCACAATAGTACCTGGAGTATTGAATCCTTAATTCATGAAACCTCTTTCCTTAATCAACTGCTTCTTCATAATGACCTTGTCATGCAATCTTTGCACATCAAAACTAATGAACTTTCTTTGGTTGAAAATTTCATACTTGGAAGTTTTCTTGGAGTAGGAATTCATAGAAACAATATTTAGTAGATCTTTTCCCTCTCTACTAATTTAATTTGACATCAAATGGCAANTGATTTATCCCATGAAGATTTGCATAAAATTACTTCACAATGGGAATTACTACGGCCGCGGTGGTGTATCATAGCACTTCTCATCATCTTTGCAAAATGATTTCTTCCACAATAGTACCTGGAGTATTGAATCCTTAATCCATGAAACATCTTTCCTTAATCAACTGCTTCTTCATAATGACCTTGTCATGCAATCTTTGCACATCAAAACTAATGAACTTTCTTTGGTTGAAAATTTCATACTTAGAAGTTTTCTTGGAGTAGGAAGTAATAGAAACAATATTTAGTAGATCCTTTCCCTCTCTACTAATTTAATTTGACATCAAATGGCAGATTTTGGGAGTTATTTAGAGAAATTTTGTCAACAACTACCAATAGAAGGTTCGGGGCAGTTTCTCGAACTGCAGCACCTAGGAGCTGGATTCTGGCGCTTAGGTGTCGGGCTTTCTATAAAGTGGTGCTTCAATTCCAGTGCGTAGTGAAACAGGCGCTTAGGCACCAGTTTAGGTGCCTAGGCGTTAGTGCACATTTTTGCATCGTTTCACCTTAGGTCCAAAACAACTCTCATACCTTCCTAAAATTGATTATTTAAAACATTTTTATACATTTTCTTAACATTTAAGTCATCCAAAGTACATATAATTCTATCACAATAGCTTATATTATGTAAAAAAATTACAAACACATAACTATGGGTTGCCTCCCACAAAGCACTTGGTTTAACGTCGTCAGCTTGATGTTCTCAGCTTTTGCTCTATGTGACCCAACATTAAAACTTCTTTTTGTCCATTAAAATAAGGTTTTAACCTATGTCCATTAACTTTAAATACTTCTTTTAGTTTTTGGATCTTCAATATCCATAACTTCCTATGGGTAGACTTTTTTAACAGTAAATGGCCCTAACCACCTGGACTTAAGTTTTTCGGGAAATAATTTCAATTTTGTGTTATATAACAAAACTTCCTATCCAAGTTCAAATTCCATTCTTATTATCTTCCGATCATACCAATTTTTCATTTTTTTTCTTGTAAATCTTAGCATTGTCATAAGATTCATTTATGATTTCTTCAAACTCATTTAGTTGCAATAAACTTTTTTCACTGGCATCTTTCAAATTAAAATTAAATTATTTAATAGCTCAATAAGCTTTATGCTCCAATACCACATTTAAGCTACAAGTCTTTCCAATAATAACTCTATATGGAGACATTCCTTTAAGATTTTTATAAGTTGTTCTGTAAGCCCATAATCCAGTATCTAATTTTGTAGATCAATCTATTTTGTTAGGATTTATTTTTTTTCCAAGATTCTTTTAATTTCATTGTTAGATAATTCTGCTAGACCACTAGTCTGAAGAAGATAAGAAGTGAAAATCTTATGTTCTATATCATATTTTCCAACCAATTTTTCAATTCTTTTATTTTTAAAATGAGATCCTCCATCTGTAATGATCACTCTAGGCATTCCATATCTTATAAAAATATTTTTCATTAAAAATTTTGAAACACTCCGAGCATCACATTGAAGTAAAGCAACTGCTTTGATCCACTTGGAAACATAGACTACTGCAATTAATATCCTTAAATTTCCAAAAGAGGGAACAAATGGTCCCATAAAATTCGATCCTCATACATCAAATATTTCAACATCCAATATAAGATTTAGGGGCATTTCATTCTTGTTGAAATATTTCCTACTTGCTCACATCGATCAAATGTTTTTATATATGTATTAACATCCATAAATAGAGTAGGCCAATAAAATCCATTTTGTAAAATTTTATATGATATTCTACCAATTTCAAAATGTCCCCCAAATTCAGAATCATGACATTTTTTAATAATCTTTTCAGTTTCTTCATATGGTACACATCTTCAAATCACATAATCTTTACATTGCTTATATAAATATGCATGTAAAATTTTTCATCGTGAATAATTTTTTTCTCTTGTTGTGTTGTCAATCCATAGAATAAGAGATCACTAACTATATAATTCACTATGTCTACATACCATGGCACATGATATTCATTAACAGTATATTGATGTTCATTAGAAAATTTTTGTTAATTTCACTTTCATAATTAAATGACCTTTCTGTTCCAGCCTAGATAAATGATCCGCTTTTAGATTATTAAATCCCTTCCTATCTTCTACCATAAAACCAAATTCTTGCATCAGAAGGATCCATCTAATTAATATTGGTTTCACGTCCTTATTTTGCATTAAATATCTTATAGCACAAGTGATCAGTATGCACAATACATTTAACTCCAAAGAGACATAATGTAAACTTATCAAAAGCATAAGCAATTGCTAATAACTCTTTCTCAGTAGTGGTATAAGTAATTTGAGCTTCATTTAGAGTTCTACTAGCATAATATATAATTTTAAAAATTTTGTCATATCTTTGCTCTAATACAGCTTCAATTACATAATCACTAGCATCGCACATTAGCTCAAACGGTTTCTCCCAATCAGGTGAAATAATTGTAGGTGCAGTGATTAATTTTTCATTTAATAATTCAAAGACATTATTCTATTTTTGATTGAAATCAAATTTTGCATTTTTCTCTAATTGGCATAGAGGCTTAGTAATTTTCAAAAAATTCTTAATGTATCATCTGTAGAAACCAACAAGTCCTAAAAAACTTCAAACCCCACTCACAGTAGTAGGAGGAGGTAGTTTAGCTATAACTTGAATTTTTTATGGATACACTTTCATACCGTTTTTAGAAATTTTATGTCCAAGTACAATATCTCCGACAACCATTAATTGGCATTTTTCCCAATTTAATACTAAATTATCTTTTCAAAACATTTTAAAACTCTTTTAAATTATTCAAACAAAGTTCCAAACACTGAAAATTCATCCATAAAAACTTCTATTCTTTTTTCAATCAAATCACAAAATATAAACATCATACATCTTTGAAATGTTGTAGGTGCATTACATAAACCAAAGGGCATTCGCCTAAAAGAAAAAAACCATAAGAGCTTGTAAATTTTGTCTTTTTTTTTCATCCTCAGGAGCAATAAGAACTTGATGATAATCAATATATCCATCTTAAAAACAAAAATATTTGTGCCCGGTCAGTCTATCAAACATTTAGTCCATAAAAGGTATAGGAAAGTGATATTTCCTAATGGCAGAATTTAATTTTCCATGGTCAATTCATATTCACCAACTAGTGACTTCTCGTGTATTTATTAATTTTTCATTTTCATTGATAGCAACAGTCACACCTCCTTTCTTTGGGAAGCAGTGAATTGGACTTACCCAAGCATTTTCTGATATAGGATATATAATTTCAACATCTAACCATGTTAAAATTTCTTTCTTAACCACTTGTTTCAGTATAGGGTTTAATCGTCTTTGAGGATCCGCTATTGGGTCATGATGATCTTCTAATAAAATTGTATGCATATAAATTGAAGGATTAATTCATTTGATATCAACTAATGTCCATCCAAAGGCTTTCTTATATTTTCTTAAAATCTATAATAACTTTTATTCTTGTAATTCAGTTAATTCTGAGGATACTATAATAGGTAATGTCAATAAATTTCCTAAAAATGCATATTTTAAATGTGCAGGGAGTACTTTCATATCCAATTCAGGAGGTGATTCAATTGAAGGAATAGGATTTTTATTATTTTTCGTAGTGTCCAATAATTAAAATTTTTCCTAAACATAATCTATATCTTCATAACAAATTTTGATGTACTTATCTTGCATTTTATCCTCATCTTCATGTTTTAAATCTTGNACCGCCGCAACAATTCCTACTTGTAACACCATGGTTCAGAGTGATAATACTATCATAACACTGCTTGCGCAATTCCTCGTCGATAATCACACAACTCCTTGCCAATAACACCGCAGTTTTACTCACTACTACCACAATATTACCACTGTCGTGGTTCTTTGACAATAACATTTTGATAATCCTCTCAATAATACCACCAATAACATCACTGTCGCGGTTCTGTGCTAATAACGCCACAATACCACGCCAATAACTCCACCAATAACACCACTGTCGTGGTTCTGTGCTAATAAGATCGTAATACCACACCAATAATACCACCAATAACACCACTTCCACAGTTTTATGCTAATAATGTCACAATACCACATTGATAACATCCAAAATTACAGCACCCGAAATACCTCAAATCCAAAAATTGACCGAAGTGACCATTCCATACCACATTGATCCAATTAGTCAAATAGTCAACACATGGTTCAATTGGTCAACCAATGGTTCAATTGTTCAACTCGTGGTTTAATTGGTCAACCCATGGCCTAAATGGTCAACACTAGTCAAATAGTCAATCTTGGGTGAAATGGTCAACCCTAAACCAACACAGTCAACTCATGATTTTATAGTCAACTTTTTATTATCATAATTAATTAATTAAGTAAGCAATTAATTAAAATGGATGAATTTATAATCAATTAGGCGTAGGTTTAACCCTAAAACCCTACTCCAAAGCCTAAGGCCTATGGCTTTAATCCATGGCCCAAGGCCTTGGTTTAAGCCCACAACCCAATAAGCTATTGATGACCTAAACCAACCCATCAGATCACTAAAAAAGCCATCTTCATATAAGACCAAAATCAAAATTAAAATATGGAAGACGGGACGAAGGAAGTCATTCCTACCTACTCCTCCTTTACTTGGCACCTAGTCCAAGTGACANATGGAAGTGGTGGTTTTTTAACAGTAATTTTCATCGGTTTAATAGAATATTCTAAATCATGATGAATATCTTTTCCAGATTTTTCAATTTCCACCACTTCATTCTCAACTTCAATCTCTTTTTGAACTTTAGTTTCCACTTCTCTTCCATTTCTTAATTGTATGGCTTTAATTTCTCTTTATTCTGGTCTTTAGGATTAATCTCAACATTACTAGGAAGAGTTCCTTGAGGCCTACTGCTCAGTTTTTTAGCAATATGTCCCAATTGATTCTCAATGTTTCTAATTCTCACTTCTTAACTTTGTAATTGATTTCCCATTTGTATTATCAATTCTTCAATAGATAATTTCTTCTCCTTAAATTGTGAATTGTTGCTAAAACTAGGAGGATAATAAGTTCTATAATTAGCATTCCTTTGATTGTTTACATTTCTCAAAGGGTTTGCTTCATTATTCCCTCGTTATGGATTTACACCATTAGAGTTATTATTATTCCAACTTAAATTTGCGTGATTTTTCCAACCAATATTGTAATAATTAGAATAGGGATTATTAATTTGTTATGTATTACATTCAAAGTTTCATATGATGATTGAGAATATATCATTTGTCTGAATGAATTTTCCTGAACCACAAGTGTTGTTTGAGAAATACTAATTCTAAATTCTTTAATATTGCAGCAATTAAAGAAGCCAAAATAGAAATTGAGTCAGATTCATCAATATTGCCTACTATTTTTAAATTTACCCTTTTAGAGGGCCATTAAAAATTATTAGTAGTCATCTCTTTAATTAATGAATATGTTTCATCGAATGGTTTTGACTTTAATGATCCAGCAGTAGAAGCGTCAATAATAGATCTAAGAGATCCCACTAATCCATTATAAAATGTTTGAATTATTAACCAATTTGTTAAAGCACAATGTGGACACTTCCTAACATGAGCTTTAAATTGTTCCCAAGCTTCATATATTGATTCCCCTTCAAACTGCCAAGAAGATGTAATATCATTTCTAAGCTTCGCTATTTTTTTATGGTGGAAAATATTTTACCAAAATTTTTTAGATAATTCTTCCAAACTTCTGNACTAGCACAGGCGCACTGAAGGCTTGGGAGTCAAGTGTGGGCGTGTTATCCTCTATTTATTTGAAATAATTGCGGGCGTGTCATTTGTTGGTGCGAGCATTTCGTTCGCTCAGATCTTAAGGCACAGGCATGTTGTCTAGGGCATAGGGGTGTCATGATCCATTTGAATTGGGTGTGGGTATGCTGGTTTTTGGGAGCAGGTGTGCCATNTTTTCAGGGGGTGTTATACTCCTTATCTGTCTGAGGCACACTGTCTTCCCAGTGTGCGACGTGCTGGTTGCCTGAGCATGTATTCCTATGTTGTCCTTGGTAAGTCCCGTGAAACCATGTCACTTCTTCTTCCATCCTTAAGTTTTCTTTGTGATGTGTGATGGAACATTTTTATGTTTTTTTTAAACTGGATGCTGAGATGTCTGGTCGAATCCAAGAAGATGGCTAGCCGTAACTGGTCGGTCGCCCTTTTGCTGATGGTCGGTCAAGGATGGCCGGTCTATTCAGAGGTCAGACTCCAGTTAATTGGTTGAATAATTATAATCTTTCATATTTTTTGTCTTACATGTTTGTTTGTTATTGGTTGGCCAAGATAGTCCTTGGTCAGCCGACCTTATTCCACCTGGTTAGCCCTGAGTTCATTAGCTGTAAATTTCAGCTTGTGATTTGATCCGTCAAGCTGCTTCGTGATCCGTGTAGACCACTTTTAGATGCACCTGTGGGATAAATATTCAATCTTTATAGCAATAATTTATAAACGAGGGTTGGATAATACATTACTACATCTATATTTATGATAATGTGGATTATGAAAGATATATATTTTAAAGCTACATAACAAAAGTTCTATGAGATGTTGAATTACCTAACATGTCATTAGTTATTTAACCTATGATGGACAATATCTTGATGTATTTAAGAGATCTTAGATAGACCTTATACATGAAGTATGAAGTATTTCNTATGAAAGATATATATTTTAAAGCTACATAACAAAAGTTCTATGAGATGTTGAATTACCTAACATGTCATTAATTATTTAACCTATGATGGACAACTTCTTGATGTATTTAAGAGATCTTAGATAGACCTTATACATGAAGTATGAAGTATTTTATAAGAGCAATATACTTATAAAACATAAGAAAAAGTTTGTTGTTTATCATTTCATACCCTAATTTAAGGATGTGAAAGTCTTACAACACAAATATCATGGATGTTCTATTAAAGCTAAAGTCCCTTTAACTAGATGTAAATGTAATACCAATCAAGGTTTTGAAAAAAGATGAAATGANAAGTATTTTATAAGAGCAATATACTTATAAAACATAAGAAAAAGTTTGTTGTTTATCATTTCATACCCTAATCTAAGGATGTGAAAGTCTTACAACACAAATATCATGGATGTTCTACTAAAGCTAAAGTCCCTTTAACTAGATGTAAATGTAATACCAATCAAGGTCTTGAAAAAAGATGAAATGACAAGCCGTCCCCAACAATGAAAAAGGTTTTAATCCTAACTATGGTAATGACATAAGAAATAGCTATTTTTCCAACAAAGAAAAAGCAAGAAAATGTGTGATTGTCAAGTAAATGAAGTATGAGTGATTCAATGAAGGAACAATAAGACATACATATTTCAAAATATTTATGAGAGAAAATTAAATTCAATTGGGTAATGATGATTTAAATGGAGCTATAAATATAAGTATAACTCTAATTTGTCCATGGGTAGAAGTAGGTATAAAAAGAAGCAAATTTTACCTTCTCCAAAAGGCCACAAATAAAGCTACAAGGAAGACATAAAAAATGATTAAAAAAAAAATTACAACAAGAACATAGAAGGCATAATCATTTATAGATCATCAATACAACATCCTTTAGACATCCATCATCAATCCAAACACTGAAACCATTTTTGTTAGTAGCAACAGCAGCAGAAGCAGAGGCAGAAGCAGACCCACATTTCTTCCTCATCTCTCCTCACAGAAAAAGATTAAAAAAAATTACANGTCGTCTAGGGCATAGGGGTGTCATGATCCATTTGAATTGGGTGTAGGTATGCTGGTTTTTGGGAGCAGGTGCGCCAGGTCAGAATTCTTTCTTTTTTTTTTCCTTTTTAGCTCTCTTCTTCTTCTTTTTTTCTCGCCGAAGTGGTTTAGTCCCTTATAACCTTTAAAACACAACATAACACCTTTCACACGTGTAACGTTGTAGTAATTATGAAATAAAATATTAAATTACAGAAGATAAAATCTCACATATTTTATCCACATCAATAGCATAAAATTATGCAACTAAAGTTGATGAAAATTTTTGGCAACCATATCAACAACCTAGCTTTACTTTATAATTGCTAGGCTTGAAAATTTGGAACTATTATTTGAATGTTTGGTTCCATCAATGGTGCGAGTTAAAGTAAGATTTCAACCTATGGAACTCAATACTAAGATTTGTCAATAATATCTGAATATTAAGAGAAAGAGCATAACATTATTCATTAAAAAAA
>JXCR01128151.1:42786-66869 GCA_002079205.1 Phalaenopsis hybrid cultivar | reverse complement strand
CCTTAATTTTTTAAAAATACAATTTTTCCTACTAAAGATAGTTATTCATTTTCCCAAGTTCTTCACTAAATATCCTCAACTCTAGGTTCACCCTTTTCACTAAAAACATCAACTAAGTTTTCCTACATTTCTATACTTAAAATTCTAGCATCTTTAAGATGACTCCACATAACAATAATCATTAGGACTAAAATACAATTTTATTTGTAGTACTTTTGAAAACAAGTAAGTTTTAAATTTGAAACATTTTTCTTTTCCCCCAAAACTTAAGCTCAAACATGTGTAAGAATGAAGTGCAAAAATATGCGGCAGGGAAAGATCACTTTTACAATTTACTACACTTCCTACAAAAATATCAACAAATAACACATGGTAGAATTTTGCACTAGAAAATAAATCTAGCCTAAACATGCTTGACATAACACTGTAAAGGAATTTTAAATAGTAAAGCAAAAACAAATTGAAGATTAAACAGGAGCACATTTTATTCTTTATAAAGGAATTGTTGCATGCTAACAAGTTTAAAATATTAAGATAAGTTTTTTCATCTTCAATGACTCATTCAAATTGACTCACAAACGCAGATACACAAACTCTATTACATAGACTCACATATTCAAAAACAAACAACAACTGAGGTTAATTCGATCTCCCTTTTACTCACATTTCCCCTCCTTACTTTCAATTTATAATAGTGGAAAATACACTAATAACGTGGATGTATTATAGAACTTTATATGATTATCACCCATGTACCTGAATTCCCTTATGTGTTGTCAATTTCAGGGTTACTCTAAGTCTAAGGTATACACAATCTGGTAAACAAAAATATTACATTTCATCCAGATGTTGTTCACTAAGTAAGTTCATGACCTTTCTCAGTGAAGACAAAGTCAGATAAAGGAAGTAATAGATTTGACATGGAGTGGTCTAAGTCTAAACTCTACATGCTTTAAGGTAATGCTCAGCTCCGATTAAGAACTAAGTCGTAATAGATTCGTCAACCTACTACTACAAGAAATCATATACAAATCTAATCATGAAGAAGGAATTACCTCACAACATTGATCCAATCGACTCTTACACATCAAACACGGATCAAAGTCCAACATCTCACTATTATCCAATCCAACATAACAACAATCACACTAAATATATAACAATGATAACCATGGGTTGCCTCCCACGAAGCAATTGGTCTAACATCGTTGACTTGATGTATCCAATGTTTAATTTGGTTGCTCCAACATCAGAATCTAATTCATTTTGTCTGTATATCATGGAATATGCCATTCAGTGATTTTGAATAACTCTTTCTTAGGAGATTTTTTACTGATTTCATCATTCAATTCAGGTTTTTCTTGTGATTGAGTTGAATCTGAAGATATAAAGATTGATGGTGCAGATGAATTCCATATATAGGTAGGCTTTAAAAATTGTATGGGGGTACATTCATCTTAAGTTCGTGAGATTTTTCAACATACGGAATTAAAAGTTTATTATTTTCAGTAACGTCCATCATTTCACACCTCTCTTGAACATACATACAGTCTTCTTTAAATAACATTTTCAACTCAACATGAAAGTCCATTTCGATCTCATCTGTTAACTTACTCTCAAAACTTTCTTGGAAATGGTCTTTACTTAGATAATCAATTTCATCCATCCAAAAATAATCATCATCTTTTCTCTCAACTGGATAATTCATAGTCTTTAACACATCAAAAGTGACATCTTGATCATTAATATTCATAGTCAACAAAAGAATTTTGTACATCTATTATAGCTTGTCCAGTTACAAGAAAATGTCTCCCTAAAATAATTAGATTTTATTTATCTTCCTTCATATCTATTACAATAAAGTCCACAGGAAAGATAAATTTATCCACTTTAACAAACACATCTTCTATAACCCATTTTGGAGAAATGATAGATCAATCGACTAACTGAAGGGTTATAGTAGTGGGAAAAATATAGGTTAAACCTAACCTTGTAAATATTGATAGAGGTGTCACATTAAGGCTCACTCATAAATCACATAAAGCTTTTTCACAAAATCTTTTTCCAATTACACAAGGAATTGTTAAGCTACAAGGATCTTTAAGTTTCTTAAGAAGCTTTTTTTGAAGTATAGCGTTGCACTACTCACTAAGTGTAATTGTCTCGTAATCCCCAAAATTTTTTTTCTTTTTTAATATCTCCTTCATAAATTTTGCATAACTTGACATATGTTTCAAAGCTTCAGTGAAAGGAATATTTTTTGTTAAATTCTTCAGTATGTCCATGAACTTTGAAAATTATTTATCCAACTCATGTTGTCTAAGTTTTTGAGGAAATGGAGGTGGTGGTATTTCTAAATTGATTTTAGTTGGAGATATTAATTTTTTTAGATCCTTAGAAACATGTTCTATAGGTCTTTTAGTTTTCTTTGTTTCTTTCACAACTTATTTCTCTTTTCTAACCACATCCTCTATCTTACTTCCACTTCTTAAATGGACAACTTCTAATTGTTCATTATTGTTCTCTTTAGGGTTGATCTCAGTATTGCTAAGAATTTTTCCTTGGGGTATATTGCTGTGTGAATTAGCAATTTATCCCAGTTGATTCTCTATATTTCTAATCACAATATTTTAACTTTGCAACTGGTTTCCTATTTGCAATACCAATTCTTCTATAGACATCTTCTTATCTTTAAATTGTTGATCATTGTTAAAGTCTGATGAATATGAAAGTCTATAGTTTGTGTTCCCCTGATCATTCCAACTTTCATGAGGATTTGCATGATTATTTTCCCGTTGTTGGTTTCCACCCTCAGTAGTATGATACCAGTTAAAGTTAGGATGGTTCTTCCAACCCGAGTTGTAAAAGTTAGAATCAATCATATGCTCTAATGAAATTTCCTCACTTACCGAAGTAAATTGAGGTTGTTTCATTCCAAATTGGTCCAACTTCCTCGATATTGCAACAACTTGAAATGCAAGAATTGCAATAGCGTCTATATCATAAACACTGGCTATCTTTTTAGGATTTACCCTAGTAGGGGACCATTGAAATTCATTTGTAGTCATTTCTTCAATTAATGTCTATCTCTATTTTGATTTTTTTGAAGTCATTTGGCCGTGTAATGCAAGTGTGTGTGTCAAGTAGTATGTGATTTAAGAGTCTGCATTTTGATCCCATGAGGAAAATCTAACAATTATTTGTGCAAAAAAATTGTCATCCTACTAATTTAGTTAACTTTTCTTGGCATAATGGCAAAGATGGTTTAAGTCTTAAGATTATTATGAAAATAGAGTGAATGACAAGCAACAACAAAATAAAAAAAATGATAAGATTTTTGTGAGTTCATTCATGCCAAGTGGTTGAAGGGGATAGGGTGGTCATGCCACCCATCTGCCAGGCTTAGCATGATCATTCTTGATCTGGTGCGGGCATCCCAGTAATCTTTAATAAGTGGCATGGTCATGCAGTTACCAGGAATGGTCATACTGCTTTTGGTCACTTTTTTTGTTGGATTTTCTTGTTCCAACTTGTTTGTATTCATCCCCTGTAACCTACACAACATCAGTAGAACCCCTTTATCAATCATAAAATTGTGAGAAATATGTAAAAAAATATGTAAATTGTAGGAAAAAATGCAGTTAAAATCGCGTCAAATTAACGCATATCAATTCCCCCAAATTTACCCTTCTAATTGCCTTCAAGTAATAGTTAGGATTTAATGAAGATAATTGCTACTCTTGTAGGGTTCTAACTCTTCCATATGCTTATTAGAGCTAAAAAAAAAGTGTTTAAATGTCATAGTAGATCAATCATTCTTAATGGTTAATAGCTTGACCGTTACTTATTTCCATCATTCTTATCCATGACAAAATCCTAAAGATTATTAAATTGATTTAATTGAAGTCTCTTTCACCATACTTGAATGTTTATGATGCAATTTTAGTGGATTTTAGCTAACTTAATATTACCTAACTCTTTATTTTGAACATAACTAAAAATATATTTTCTTAAGGAATCATGGAAAAGTTATATTACTTAAGTCCCACTAGAGATCCTTCTGATTCTTTTTCCTTTAATAATTGTTGCACCAACCTCAAGCTTCTCTATAATGAATTGTTCTCTTTTGTTTTTTTTTTCTTTTTATTTTTTTCAATAATTACTATATCTAGTTGATAATTTTTTTTAATTTTAAATAAATTGAAAGGTAGTGTTTCTTAAATAGCAAAAACTCAGCACTTGATATTTTAATGTCATACCATATAGGTTATCTTTTTAGTTAAAACTTAAGATACTACTAACATGATCAAAATGAACTGAAAAATGATTAAAAATTCTTGGTTTACTGCTTAACACTTAATCGTACCCTTTTAATAATATATGGGTTCTTCTAAATAAAGTCTAAAGTTGTTAAGTTTTGAATTTTATTATTAACTCATAAAAATTAATATTTTCTTGAATGACACTTATTTATCTAATTCAATAGGCTATGATAAGCGGTTTGAAATATATCAAAATTCTGAATGGGTGTCTCCAAATTGAATTTAATCCTCTACTAAGTCACATGAGTTCTTTTTATGTTCATAACAGGGTACATTTTTTTCTCTCCTAAACTAGCTTTTTCCAACACATGTATGATAGAAACATCAATAAATGAAAAAGGAGGTAAGTGCAAGAAAAAAAGTAAATGCATGGTCCACATGAATCTAAAAAATTACACATTATAACACAACAGGTAAAAGAATCTAAAAAACACGAAAGGAAAAATAGTGCAAGGTATAAATTCTCACTATATATAAAAATCAAATAGGTACAGTCTGTGCCACAGGCACTTAGCAGGGACACCAACACATAAACAGAAAATTGAAACTCACACCATCAGCCAAACAATAGTGCAATAGTCTCCCATGGAAAATAACTCATGTAATATCAGTAGGCACAACAACACAGAGACACACAATACTCAAGAATGCAGTAGTCACCCTCGCCACTACCATGACCGCCCAAAATACACTCCCTGGCTTGAAGGGTTCAAGCACACCACTGTCGTAGCTAGAATGTCACCGCTGCCGCTAATCTCTCCATCATGTAAGTTGCTATTGTCATTGAGGAGTCGCCACTTTTTACCTATTATACTACCTTTTTGCTTTGAATAACTATTCTTCTAGATTATATTGATGATCTTGAGAAATGAAAAATCGAAGGTGAAGACAGGGAAAATAATAATAAGAACAAATTAAAGAAGTGTATGGGGAAATCTTTCTTACGTAAAAAATTACAAAGGGAATTCCAAAGTGTTTGGTTTTGGAAATACTCTTGCAGAAAATACCACATGAAGAACCAAAGATTCAGGTATTAACACCCATTCTTGAGTTCTTTCTTTCCTATAAAAGTAAGCTTTTATAATTAATTACATCTTGAGTTGTTGAAAACTACCTAAAAAACTTTCAATTAAGGTTAAAATTAATTCTTAAAAATAAAAGAGGTTTCATCATGAAAAAGAACGTCAAAGTCCTATCCTTTGGGTAGTAGATCTCTAAAGATTCAATAATGTCTTACAATTTGTTTTATCATATCATTTTGTTTTGTTTTGTTTTGTTGTTTTATTTTGTCATTTTGTTTTATCATTGTGTTTTGTTTTGTTTTGCATTTTGTCGAAGGTTTAGTTTAAAATTCATCATTTTGACTTTTGGAGCTCCGTTCAGAGTTAGCACATCCTAATAACATGTAAAGTAAATTTAGCATGAATTTCACATTTTATCTTCAGTGCCCCTACAAAGAAAAGTTAGTGTAAAATTATGTTTTAATTTGTTGATTTAATTTGTAGCATTTTTAATTTTTAGACAACCCGGTCAAGATGTCTATGTCTCCGTAGTCTTGGGGTCTTTGGGTACCATGATATACTTAACCTGAGAGGCAATTAAACCCACTCATACAAGAAGATTCATGTTAGCAACCATAGATTGTGTCATCCAAGAGATCTTTGTAGATCTGAGCTGCTAGGTTAAAGTTGTGTTTGGTGATCTTTGTTCACTAGGGTTTAATTTAAGCTTTAGTGTCATTTTTGGATTTAAGGGTTTGAAAAAATTTAGCTTGCTTAAGTTTTCTAGCAGATTAATTTTATTGTTATTTTTTTTTTATTTCATTTGGGATGGTCTGATGAAGTTCCCATGGTTCCATCATTCCGGGTCATTAAGGTTTGAGGTTTGATTAGTCAAAAATGACTGGAAGATATTTTGTTGGCAACCATGGGTCACCTCCTCCATAATAGCATCTCAAAATAGGTTGCATTTTTGGGGTTCAAGTTTAAATTTCAAATGTTTTTTAAGGTGATTTTTATGTCATTGAAGTTGGTTTGGTCCTCTAACCCAAACTTCCCCTGATCAAAATTACGTGTGCTTTTTTTCTCGTATGAGAGGTCAAAACCCCACTTAACCTACAATCGCCTTAGTTCATGTTTAGATTAGTTCATACTAAATAGAGCAATTCTAGAATGAGAATTCAAATAATTTGAGTAAACCTAGATTAGGTTGATTGTCCCTCAAATTGTATTCAAACTTGTTAAACTGACTACAGATTTGTAGGATTAATCCAGATTTAATTTGATTAAAATCAATCTAAATTTACTTGTTTTTATTTGAAATGAAATCTAATTGGCTAACTTAAAATAAACTAGGTTAAGCTGAACTAATTTAAGTTAAACTTCGAGGTTATAACAAGTTTAAGTTAATTAGACTTGTATGAAGCCTGAATTAATTTAGACTTGAGTTTTCTGAATTAGGTTAGAATTAATCTTTAATTAATCTGAGGTTAAGGCTTAGGTCCAATTTAAAGTAGAGTTTTAAATTGGATTAACCCAGCTTGAGTCAGACTAACCCAAGGATTGAGATAACCTAAGTGGAATTGAGTTAACTCAAAGATTAGTTGATTTAGTCTAAATTCAAGTTAAGTTAAATTTATACCAAATCCAAACTAAGTCTAAGCTAAATTAAACTTAGATCCTAGAACTGGGATAGGCTAGATCTAAGAGGCATTCAATTTCAACCAAGTCTAAACTAGGTTATACTTAGGTTAGGTCTAGATTTGAGCTAGAACCAAAGAAGGTTCAACTTAAATTAAGTCTAAATTCAATTAGAGCTAGGATTTAGGTTAAATTTGGGTTGAACTTAAGGGTTTAGATTGATTTAGGACCAGTTTGGGTTTGACTTAGGTTCAATTTAGGTTGAACCTAAGATCTGAGATGGTTTAATGTGAAGTGTTTAAAGCAATGTTAAAGATTGATTAAGTCAAATTTAAGACTTAATATATGAATTATGTTTATTAGGGGTTAGACCAAATTAGGTTTATAGCTTAGTTAAGTTTAATTTAATTAAGACTTAATAGGTTAATTAGATTTGTAAGGGTTTATACCTAATTTGGTTTATAGGTTAATTATGTCTAAATTAATTAATACTTAATAGGTTAATTAAGTCTATTAAAGTTTAGACCTAATTAGGATTTATAGTTGATTAAGCCTAATTTAAGTAAAGCTTAATGAATTAAGTACGTCTAATTTGAGTTAGACCTAATTAGGATTTAAAAATGATTAAGCCTAATTTAAGCAAGGCTTAATGAATTGATTAGGTTTAATTTGAGTTGAAGCTAATTAGGATTTAAAGTTAATTAAGCTTAATTTAAGCAAGGCTTAATGGATTAATTATGTCTAATTTGAGTCAATCCTAATTACGATTTAAAGTCAATAAAGCCTAATTTAAACAACACTTAATAAATAAATTAGGTATGGTTTGAGTTAGACCTAATTAGGATTTAGAATTGATTAATCCTAATTCAAGCAGAGCTTAACAAATTAATTAGGTGTAATTTGAGTTGGAACTAATTAGGATTTAAAATTGACTATGCCTAAATTAAGTAAGGCTTAATATATTAATTATGTCTAATTTGAGTTAGACCTAATTGGGATTTAGAATTGATTAATCCTAATTTAAGCAAAGCTTAATGAATTAATAAGGTCAACTTTGAGTTAAACCTAATTAGGATTTAAAGTTAATTAAGAATAATTTATTTAAGGTTTTGTGGATTAATTAGGTCTAATTTAGGTTAGAGATTTAGAATTGATTAAGTCGAATTTAAGTAAGGCTTAATGGATTAATTAGGTCTAATTTGAGTTAAATTTAATTAGGATTAAATGTTAATTAAGCCTAATTTAGTTAAGGCTTAATGGATTAATTTTTTTTAATTTAGGTTAGACCTAATTAAGATTTAGAATTGATTAAGCCTAATTTAAGTGAGGCTTAATGAATTGATTAAGTTTAATTTGAGTTAGACCTAATTAAGATTTAAAGTTGATTAAGCCTGATTTAAGCAAGTCTTAATGGATTAATTAGGTCTAATTTGAGTTAGACCTAATTAGGATTCAAAGTTCATTAAGTTTAATTTAAGTAAGGCTTAATGGATTAATTAGGTCTAATTTGAGTTCAACATAATTATAAAGTAGAGTTAAGTAAGCCTAATTTAATTAAGGATTAATGGATTAATTAGGTCTAATTTGAGTTAGACCTAATTAGGATTTAAAATTAATTAAGCCTAATTTAGTTAATGCTTAATGGATTAAATAGGTCTAAATAGACCTAATTAGGGTTTAAAAGGTTGATTACGCCTAATTTAGTTATGGCTTAATTGATTAATTAGGTCTTATTTGGGTTAGACCTATTTAAAAGGTCGATTAAGCCTAATTTATTTAAGGCTTAATCGATTAATTAGGGCTAGTTTGGGTTAGATCTAATTAGGGTTTAAAATGGATTTAAGTTGGTTATACCCAACAAATTCGATTTGATTCAACTTTGTTTGAGTCCAAAGTCAGAGCTTGGGTTGGGTCTGAATTGCACATAAGAATTAGTTCAAGTTTGGTTGAATCTATGTTTTTAATTGAGTCTATTATGGATTAGAACCAACATGAATGTTGAGACTGCATGTTGAGTCTGGAGCTTAAATTGAGTCCAATGTGGCATAGACTCAAAATTTTAGAGTTAGGCTCAGTGTAGGGTGGGCCTGAGATTTGGGTTGGTTTTTATTGTAATTTAAATCTAAGGTCTTAGGATTAGGTTAGGTCCAAATTGGTTGGACTCAACACTTAGCCTAATTTCATGTTCAAATTAGGTCAAGCCCTAAGTCATATAGTCCAAACTAGGTTTTAAGATAATTTGAGCTAAAATATGAATTTTCAAATTTTACAATTTTACTCCTAAATTTCTAAATTTATATTTTAAAATTTTTGGGAATAACAATTGTCATTTTAGGGTTAATTTTGTCACCATGAAACTTCTAACCAATTTGTTTTTTTATTTCCAATTTTTTTATTTTTAAAATTATTTTAAAAAGTAATTACAAAAGTGGTAGAAAATTGGTCTTTTTCATTTTATTATTATCCCCTAATGTTGGAAAATCAGGGAAGTTTCCCAAAAGTGTGGGAAATAATCCTTGCAAGTTTCATAATTTTTGGATTTATACTTAATTTTTAATAATTAAAATACTACAGGGAGTATTTAATTAATTAAAAAATTAAATATAAATAAATTATTTTTAATTCTGTTTTATTATTTTCTTCTTGGTTTACTGTGTTCCGAGGTATATTCTTTTTATCTTTCTAATTTTTCTAGGCAAAGATATCAATTTTTTAAATTTATGTAATTTTTATAGATTTAAATAAATAGAAAATCCCTAATTTCTTATTTATCTGACGAGGCGCCAAGTCCCTCCTCGGCATCTTCGAGCAGCTACGGGTGTGTTTTGATTGGCATTACCTTTCCATGTGTGCATCCGAGGTGGCCACGATCCGGTGTTTCACCTCCACGTTGTATTGGTTTGATTTAATCTTGGACGTCCATTTCCAGTAAACAAAAAATTAAGGGCATCGGGTCATTGTCCCCACAGGACATTAACCTGAGATCAATTGGTATTCAAACCTTAAGATCACCCTCATTTCTCAACAAAATCTATGAAGATTTCTTCCTATAGCTTCATCTACTCAAGACAAAGCCATCCATACGAACAATGAGGCATGATATGATAATTTATTACATAAAGGTCCAAACTCGGGAAGATTTTTAGGGTTTTCAAGGCATACCTTAGCCCAAGCGGTTTGGCCTTGATTGGTATCGACTAACACGTTTGTGGTGATCTTGCCAAGTTCCTCTTTGGTTCAATTTGGAATGAAATCAATCCTATGTATGTTCTTAGTGAAATGGTGTCCCGACTTCGACTTAGAATAAGTTGGAAACCTTGAGTGGCTGGAATTTGGTTGGGCAAGTGTCGCAAGGATCATAAGAAGGTACTACAACACTTAAGTTGGAGTTTTGATAATTAGAATAAGTTAGAAACCTTGAGTGGCTTGAATTTGGTTGGGGAAGTGTCACGAGGATCATAAGAAGGTACTACGACACTTAGGTTAGGGTTTTGATAAGTTTTATTTCAACCCAATATTTTGTCCTGAGATTTTATCATAAGAAGGTTTAATGGATTTCAGAAGCTGAGATGGGGGATCAATTGCTCAGGGGATAGATAATAGTTTTGTTGTTCAGTGGTAGAGAGTTTGAGGGTCTATCTCAAGTTTAGTCTTTTTTGGAGCTCTTAGGTAATGGCTTTAAATAGCCTTTAGAGGACATGAGAGGGCTCTTTGGCTAATTGGAATGGATGGGTGGTGGCTCAGGAAAATTTAGAGGAGCTCAGAGGAAAAAATTTGGTTGTGGATATTCCATGCCCCCATTTTCCATCGTGTGCTCATCATGGCTTCAAGCATGTATAAGAATGTAGGCTGGGGTGGGCTTGACTTTTCATTGAAAGGATGATGAGGTTGATTAGAAGCTCAAGACCAAACTGGCTTGACCAATCCAATTTAGTTCAAGGAGGTGGGGTGGATACCATATAGGAGGCCATGTGTCCTCCACCTCATTTTATCTTGAAACAAAGTCAAAATTTGTGGCTTTAATTGTCTTAATGTATTTAATGGGTTGTTTGTGTCATTATGGGTTTTATTAGTTTATAGGAGTTGAGTAGTCAGTCCTATCATTTTTAGATTTTAGGTATTTTGTGAGGTATTATTTTGGGTGTTATCAGCATGGTATTGTGATGTTATTATCCCAGAATCACAACATTGGTGTTATTGGGGGAAGTTTTATTAGCAAAGAACCGTGACAATGGTGTTATTTCAGTAGTATTAAGCAGATCTATGGTGTTATTGGTGAGGAATCACGATATTATTAGCAAGGAATTGCTGAAGCATTATTGCAACGATGGTGTTATTGTGGTAATACCGCAGTTCTGAAGTCGCGTTATTGTGTATATCTATGGCATTACAATGGCGTTATTATCTTGGGTCGATTATAAAATAAGTTCAAACCTAGCCTAAACCCCTTTCCCACTTTGATTCAACTTATACACATATGACATAAGATAATTGATGGTTTGGTAAATTTTTAGGGATCGTCATGAGGGAAATTTGGAAAAATTGGGTTTAATTTGGATTTTGGGCGGATTTGGTAGCCCTTAAAATTTAGAGGCAAACTTCTAGAGTTTTAGAGATAGGATCATTGATAAGGTGGCTAAAGTGTGCACTCACAAAAGTACGGTCAGCAAATGGACCCCTAATATGTGTAGTGTACCGAATTGGTATGCAATTCTTGTTAGCGTTGACTAAATCGGCCAGTGTGATCCATAATATGTCAACTTAGATGGGGTGTCAAAGATTTTTTGTCAAGTAAAATAGCTATCTAAAGGATAATATTAATTTTCACTGTCAGAAAGTCCATTAAGGTGTCTAGGGATAAAGGATATCGGGGCTTAAGAGGAAGTCCAACGATTCTTCAAGTAAGGGTCAATTTTGAGTTTCTATCTTATCATGCATGGAAATTAGTGGATCCATGTCTAGGAATACTAAATGAAAGCCATGATTTCATGTTATAAAGGCTATAAATCTAGCTAGTTAAAGAGAATGATTGTCGAGTTCCACCGAAGGTGGTTTTATACTAATTATATAGAAACTAAGATGTCAATTTTAAGAAGGAATTCTAAGATACTTATATCCTATCCTAAAAGGAAAAGCTAAAGGAAAGTCGTGACTCTGTGTCAGGAGGGCCTTACATCCAATATCAAAAAAGAGAGTGGATGTCATATTCCATTAAAGGAGGACTTGTACCATTACTCGAGAATGTTAAATTTCAAGTTCTTATTTCATTAGGAAGGAATGTCAGAGGACTGATATCCTTACTAGGAGGGAAACAGGTAAGTTATAAGAAAGCCATGATTTCATGTCAGGAGAGTCTTACATCCAATAGCCAGAAAGAGAGTGGATGTCGTATTCCATTGAATGACTTGTACCACCACTCGAGAATGTCGAATGTTGAGTTCTTGTTTCATTAGGATGGAATGTCAGGAGACTGATATCCTTACTAAGAGGGAAACAAGTAAGTTATATGAAAGTCATGATTCCTTGTCAAGAGGGCCTTACATCCAATAACAAGAAAGAGAGTGGATGTCGTATTCCATTGAAGGAGGACTTGTACCACTACTCAAGAATGTTGAATGTTGAGTTTTTGTTTCATTAGAAAGGAATGCTAGAGGATAGATATCCTTAGTGGGAAACATGTAAGATATAAGAAAGTGGTGATTCCATGTCCGGAAAGCCTTACATCCAATAGCAAGAAACAGAGTGGATGTCATATTCCATTGAAGAGGACTTATACCACTACTCAAGAATGTTGAATGTTGAGTTCATGTTTGATTAGGAAGGAATTTTATGGGACTGATATCCTTACAAAGAGGGAAACATCTAAGCTTTAGAAAAGTTGTGATTCCGTGTCAGGAGGGTCTTACATCCAACAAGAAGAAAGAGAGTGGATGTCATATTCCATTAAAGGAGGAACTGTACCACTACTCAAGAATGGTGAATGTTAAGTTCCAATTTCATTAGGAAGAAATGTTATGGGGCTGATATCTTTACTAAGTGGGAAACAATTAAGTTATAGGAAAGTCGTGATTCCATGTCAAAAGGGTCTTAAATCTGACACGCCTAAAAATTACGTACTTTTTACCTACATTTTCATATATATTTTGTGCCCATTTTTAATGATATTACACTTTAAAGAAATGTATTCTCTATATTTTTGGCTTCAGGTACAAGAAATGAACCTTTGGAGAAAAAAAAAGCAAAAATGGGCAGAAATGATGCAATTTCGAGCCAAAACGAGCAAGAAAGAAAATTCCGACCTAACAGATTTTGATGTCTTTCTGTGCTTAATCTCCTTTATACTTCTCACATATTTTAGAATAAAATTATACTTTAAAGAAAGGTTTTTTTCATGTTTATTCTGTAAGTATATCTGTTAGGAGCGAAATGCAACTGAAACAAGGCAAAACAAAGCTGAAAAAGAACCAAATAGAGTGAAAAGGTGGTGCTGCTGCAGAGTGGCGCTATAACTGGAACCATAGGTGCCAAAATCTAGAGAACAGGCGCCCGAGGCACCAGAGACAGTTATGGATGGATTTTTGGTAGTTTTTTTACTATTTTGTGATGTTCTAGAAGGCTCTAAGTGAATCAAACACCCCATAGAGTGGTTCAATGAATCTAGACACTTCGGAAAAGCTTTTTAATGAAAAGATATGTCTCTTGAAAGAAGATATTTGTCTCTTAGAATAAAAATATGTGTCTTTTTGGAAAAAAATAAGGAATTTTGTGTTTCTTTAAAATAAAGGGGTTGGCGCCTCTCATAGATGTGGCGTTTGTGTGTGTGTGTGTGTGGGTGTGCATGTTAGGAAAAATGAGAGGAATACCTAGAGATCTTAGAATAGGAGTAGAAATAGAGATTTCTACATTTTATTGAGAGATTGAAAGGGGGTTTTGAGAGAATCTGTAAGGAATTGTACTAACATTGCATGAATCAACGGGAGACTTTGTGGGAGAGATCTTCATCTTTCTTTTAAAGAAAAAAAATTAAGTTAAGTGTTATTCATTATCTTATGATTTTGTAAAAAAATTATCTAGTGGATTTTCTTTGATGTAATGAAGTTTTTCTTTTGTGTTCTTTATGCTTTGTGAGTTGTTCTTCTTGTTTGAAAATAGTGGCATGAGAAGATTATGTCGTTGTTTCCATTTTACTTTTCTTTTGCAATGAGTAGGTTTTTTGTGTAGGATTTTGGGATGCATGTTAGTATGTGATTTAATTATAAATGTGTTGGTTTTTACTTGAACTTCATTTACATTGCAATTTAAGTTCTGTTGTAATATTAAATTTGTTGAGAAACATAAGATCCAAAAGGGCTATGCTTTCAACAACAAAGTAAGAATCACATTCTATTTCAAGGATGAGAATGTAGTCCATGGGTTTGAGTACAAATAAATAAGGAAATATACTTTGATGGGCGTAGAATTCAAGATTTTAGGGTGACAGAGTAAAATTCTCAATTTGGTCCAGTTGCTTGGAAACTAAGCAAGATTGTTAGCCCTCATGTGAGGGAGAAGTGGGAGCTTTGGAGTGGCAGCCAATATCCTGTCAACCTAAGCACAGATTTAGGGACCAAACTCTAGATTAGTCAATATTTTTTATGCACTCTCACAGGGTAAAGAATAGAATTGCTCCTATTTGACACTTACAATATTTAATGTATATGATTCATGTACATTATCCAATTCACTAAATTAGAATAATAGTTTTTAACATCTCAAAATTCTCTAAACCAATTCATCCATAAAGGGTTATCTTTAATTAATATTTTCATTTAGGAGTAGTTGTTTGTTATTTTAAACTTAAGACTTACCTTTAAGAGTACATGTTAGAAAAATCACTTAAATCGACCTTCTAAACTAAGGACTGATAGTAGTAGACTAGAATTAACCTAAGGGATTTCTTACTTCTTTCTGGGATCGATACTGAGGTTTTTAAAGAAATCCCTATATTACTTGAAGTGATACGTACATTTGTGTAGAACCACTAGTGTGTGAAATATTTTCTATATTTTATAACATTTCAAAATTACTGTGTAATTTCGGGACCAGTCAAGTTTATGACACTGTTACCGGGGATTTAAATTGACATAAAACACACAGAAAAATAACTCACCTTAGAGGCTCTTCAACATCCAATAACAAGAAAGAGAGTAAGTGAGAAATTTATACATAAGTGATTTTGTTGAAAATTATTATGAATTTATGAAGTTTGTTGGGTATTAGCCATCTAGAGGAAATTACACCTTGCCCATAGTTGTCTTTTGTTGATTATTTCATTTTATTTCTTTGATTTACATTTGCTTGCATGGGTATGAGCTACTTGAGGGTAGAACACCCTGCTCATAGTTGATTTTAGTTAGTAAAGTTGTTAAAAAATGTTTTGTTCATATTTTATATGATTGTTGATGTCATATTCTTCATTTGATTTGTAGGTGTTTACTCCATCCTTTCTGAATTTGTGAGAGCATTATCAATAAGTGGGGACCTTGTAATAAAAGTAGAGTTCCATTTTATTACAAAAGATACCATGCATTGACAATCATATCAAGATGTCAACAAAAGATGTCAAAAGTACATCTTGACATCATATAATATACATCATTATCATGCTTCTGTTTGTCATCTTAACAACCTTGAATACTATGAGACCTACCATGGATAGCTTGCACTCTGTGGTACCATCAGAAACAAGTTTCTTTAAGTATGACTCGGGTGCTTGGGTATTCACGGGGTCAAGGCAGTTTGAGGGTTGAAATCCCTTGAGTTATAGTATAGGCTGATAATAAATCAGATGTTTCTTAGAATGCATCCTTCTGAGTGTGATGGAGATACTTTGCCTACTCATCACTAGAAAATAATGTTTTGTTATGGAGCTCCATTTCCTTGTAGAACTAGCACAGATTCACACAGGAGAGGAATCTAATAGGAACTTCAAAATTCACTGGGTCCTTTAATTTGTATTTCTCTCCCAAACAATATTGCACATTTATTCAGCAGAGAAATTGTGCAGAAATGCCTCTCAAAATCATGATGATCAACATGTGGTAAAATGCAGTCCTCTTCTTTGTATATGTTCATGATAAAACTATCAGGGATACAGTTGAGAGGTATTAAGTCTCCACTACACCAGTTGCTTGATGGTTTCAATAATGATGACGGGCATTGGATCAATCCATTCATATTGTAGAGTTTCTAGAGGACTATCACCCTGTTCTCAGCATAATTATAAAAGTAATAATATTGTATAATAATCCTTCTTTTTTCTCATTTCCACTGATTTGATTCAGAATAAGTCATTCTTTCTAAATATCTTGTGTGTCCTTGATCATGTACATCCATCACATGTTCGACGATGATGGCTTGTTCTTCTTTGTCAAACAATTTGGTGAAAAATTGTATTCCTTCCCATATATTGATCCTCTGGATATCAATTCTTTTAAAACAATTTAAGATGTTTTGTTTAATAGTTTGCATATGTTTCAAGTCTTCTTCATAAATAATTTGTCTAACGGTAAACCCCTCTGGTGCCATGGAGTCAAGAACATGTGTAGCATACGGTCTTGGCGAAAATACGGTTCTATCTATTTCTTCTTCTTCTCAATCAAATCTTTTAACCTCAAAGATGACATAAGTTGGTCTGAGAGTGTATTCTGGAATTTGAAATTCAAGTTTATTGAAATCTTCTTCCATATGTTCTTATGGCAATTATTGTTCCTTTTTCTTTTTAACTCTTTTTAATCGCTTGTTGTGATTTCTTTGTTGGGTACGAGTCAGTCCCATTTTCAACTTAGATATTCCTGCTATTGAAACATCTATGATTCCATGAGTAGCAACAACTTCCACAGATTTTAATCGTCCACTTTCATTTGTATTCCTTTCTCTGTGTTCTTTTGCCTTATTTTTAGATTTGGATAAGAATTCTAACATGTTTGTCTTTCATTTATTTCTTCTTGATCGATAATGGAGAATGGAGGTCAATCATATAGCAACTCCATCTGTACCATATTAAGAACATAATGAACTCTAGCTCTCTGCTTCATGCATCAACGGTCTAGGGCTAAGCATACCCCGCTATGGAAAGTAAACACAAATCTAGGATCAGACTTTTTCCTAAAAAAGATTGAAAAACAATAGTTGAATTTGTCTCTTATTTTTTTCACATTTTTTTGTTCAAAATACATTTATTATTATGAATAGAGAGTCATGAATATTACTCTTAAAGAGTAAAAAAGATCAAAGATTCAAATCTACAATTAAGATAGGATTGTAATGGAGGAAAACTGATTTTTGCATCATTTTATTACAATTATTCCTCAGTTTACAAAATAAATCATTTTTTTCATGTTGCATAATATTTTTTCAAATATCACCCATTGATTGGGGGCATTGCTCTTTCTCCATGGCAATCGATCAACTTGTAGGATCCTCTCGAATACATCTTTTTAATAATGTACGGGCCCTCCCATATTGGTTTGAATGTCCTACCTATCTTTCGGTGGGTGAAGATTGAACTTGGAAGTATCAAAACCAAATCCCTGATTTGAAATTTTCTCGGACGAACCAACTTGTCACGAGCCCGCATCATTTCTACTTGATATAGCTTCAGATTTTGTTGAGCTTGTAAGTGCTTGCCTTCTAAACTTTTGAGTTTTTTGAACAACAAGTGTTCATTATCTTCTTCTATTCTTTTATTTGATATTGCTATCCTAAGATAAGAAGTTGTACTTTGAGTGGAAGCATGGTTTCAGACCCGTACACGAGAGCAAATGGTGTTGACTGTGTCGGTGTGCGATATGTGGTATGATAAGCCTACAAAGCTTCTATTAACCACTCATGCTATAGCCTTGGACTACCAACTAATGTCTTTTTCAAAATTTTGACCAAGGTTTTGTTGAAAGCCGTAACCAAACCATTAGCCTTGGGATATTAAATTGCTGAATACCTCAAATTTATTCCATGTCTTTGGATGAAATTGTTTATTTTTGTGTTTTGGAAGGCCATCTCATTATCTTAAATGATTCTTTGATATTCTTTGAATTTGTAAATTATTTATATTTTAAAGAATTGGAGGACTTGATTTGCTTTAACTTCTCTGAGTGGAGTTGCCTCTAGCCATTTAGAAAAGTAATTGGTGACGAAAAGAATGAATTAATGACTCCTAGATGATGGAGGATCTATAGAGCACACAAAGTCTGTGCCCCAATGTTTAAAAAACCACAACACAATAGTTTGAAGTAGCATGTTTGGAGGTTGGTGCAAAACCACCCCATGTACTTAACATTAATGAAATTTCTTTGCAACTTCTAGGCAATCTGTCATCATTGTCGACCAGTAGTATCCCAGTATTTTTATCTTCATTTTCATTTTTGGTTTTGATTGGTGTGAACCAAAAAGGTTTAAATGAACTTCTATAATAATTTCTCGAACTTTTTATTAGTTTAGATATTTCGAACCACATTTGGCCAAAGATCACCAGTAAAGAACATCATTTACTAGAGCATATGACAATGCTCACTACTTTATTTGAGTTGCAATAGAACTATTTTTCAGGTTTTTTTCCGGTTTATAGATATTCAACAATTGGTTTTCACCAATCATCTTCTTCTTTCTTGTCAACGACCGTCACTGTTGTGTCTTCACAAATTTTGTGGAGATTATCGATATCAATTTGAGAGAGAACCTGTCGCCCTTGCATAGAAATTGGAATATAGTCCTCTTCCAAACAGGCAAATGCTTTAGCAAGCTTTTCCATAGCATTCGCTAATAAGTTGTCTCGTCTCAAAATTTGGAAGAATGTGATTTTTGTGACTTGTTTTAGCAATTTCATTATATAGCGAAAGTATTGTGCAAACAAGGGTTTCAAAGTCTTATATCTTCCAACAACTTGATTGATAATTAGTTGGGAATCTCCGTAGATGTCAATGTTTTTAATTTTCATTAAAATTATCAATTCCAAGCCAGTTATAAGTGCCTCATATTCAACTTCATTATTATTGCAGAGATCTTTCAAATGGTAAGAACAAGGCATCATCATTTTGTCCGGAGTGATGAAAACCAGCCCTACTCCTGGCTTGCCAGGTATAATGGTTTGTTTGTCCTTAGCTTTATGAGTCAACAAGGCTCCAACGAAAAAAAAACTCCCAACTTTGAGTGTTAGTACCTTCAAGCATCAATATTTGTTTGTCATGCAAGATGTCATTGAGAGGAGATTTTGTCGGTATCGATGGGTGATCCACTTTAAAATTTAGAGTCATTAAAATGAACAATAGGTTCAGAGAAATTTGTGTTCAGGGAGGGAGAGCCCTCCCAGCCATCCCAGTCAGGGTAAAATCTGCACCACTAGATAAAAGAGAGAAATGATTCTCAACTGACGGGATCTAAGCATCATCCCATACTAGAACTGAAACGAATCATGGTAGGGACATGGTCTGCACCGCTAGAGAACAAGAGAGGTGGTTCTTAGCCGACGAGATTTAGCGTCTTCCTGGGCTAGACATGAAACAAGTTATGGCGGGGACATGGTTTGCACCGCCAGAGGACGAGTGATGTTATTCTCACCTGACAGGATTAAACATCATCTCAAGTTGGAACAAAAAATGATTCATTGTGGGACTTGGTCTGCATCACCAGAAGACGAGAAAGGTGATTCTCATGCGATAGGATTTAAGCGTCATCCCAAGCCAAAATGAAAGAGTCATAGTGGGATATTCTTCACACAGTCAGAGGATGAGAAAGGAGATTCTCCGACGATGGGATTTAAGTGTCATCCTAGGAGGGAATTAAAAAGATTCATGGCGGGAATATGTTCCACACCGCCCAAGGAGAAGAAAGGTGATTCTCAACTGACGGGATTCACGCGTCGTCGTGCTAAAATCAAAATGAGTCATATAGCAGACAATATCCACACTACCAGAGAACAAGAAAGGTGATTCTCAGTCGATGGGATTTAAACATCATCCTGGGTCGGAATCAAAATGATTCATGGATGGCACATGGTTTGCACTGCTAGTGGATGAGAAAAAAATTCTCAGCCGATGGGATTTAAGCGTCATCCCGTGCTGAAACCAAAATGGGTCATGGCGGGGACATCGTCCACACTGCCATACACTATACCATAAGAGGCAACTTTAGCACTTTTAGATAGTGCAACAAAACGACTCTTCCCAACAACTTGTTCCTAGTCATCCAAATCCCAATTCTATAATCCAAAACACGTGCAAATTCAATGTGATCAAATAATTCATTAGCCATGAGTAATAGATACATGTTCTTAACAGTCTCCTTATTCAATTGTATATAATCAGCACACATACACATCATGTTATACTTTTTCCTCATACACTAAACTTGGTAAAACTTTTGATTAATAACTCCTGTAATTTCACATTCAACTTCTAGAATTTTTTAGGTGTCATTCCTCAAAGATCCTTCACAATAGAAGATATATTAGATACCACGTCAATGCAAAACTCTATATTTCTCTCAAAATCACAAAAAAAAAAAAAACATATTTTCAATAACCATGATGACTCAACTCCCATCCTTCATATAAGTAAGAAGTACAAAAATCCTTTTCCTTCGTAGTATATAAACTTGCATAGGTAATGTCTATACTAATAATACACCACTAACTCCCTTTAAACAAAATACTTCACCACTAACACATAGAACTATTTTTTTAAACTATTTTTTTATAACTATAATAAATATAATCTTCATATCTACTCAAAAAAGAAAAATCCAATACAACTTCAAACTTAATTAAAAATAATATAATCAACTAAGACTCCAACTACTTTTCTCATATTATAATATACAAATACAAGCTTGCTTAGTAATAAAAAGTATATAGTGGGCTAAAAAAAAAACTATAAGACAAAACAATAGGAAGTACACCGAAACAATAAAAAATCTATCATATATAAATGAATGACTTATTTTATAGTCAAATAAAATTCTACACCACTATGTATAAAAGAAAGCGATACTCATCACAACATTAGCCTTCTCTTAAATCAAATTATAAACTTTGAGCTGAGCTGGAGGAATAATAACTATAGTAACACACTCTATATGACTCTCGTATTTGCCTTATAGTGAATCTCCATCACATATACAAGATAATTCTTAATCAAAAACTTTTTGTTGGATTATTTTCTACTTCCTATCATATCTCTAATATATCTAAACAATTGATAAACTCTCAAATATTTTTTATGGGCACTAAAATAACTTGTGGCTAAACTAGAGTAACAAACTCTCTAGAAGTTGCATAACCACTTAGAAAGTTATACAACACATACTAGTTCTTCTTTCTATTCACCACTCATAAAAGACTCTTCTATAAATCTCTTTTGGCTGACATCCATGTGCTACTAACATAAACATCAAATCATTCTTTATTAATCTCGACATATCCTAATTCCATGAAATTCATGATCCTAAATGAAATAAGTGTGCGCCTCAATTTTAATTTGATTCGTATAAAAATTTTTTACACTTCTCTTTATAATACTTACTAATTATGAAACATATATCACTAGTATAGAAAACTCAGTCTCATACTACATTTTCATCTTGATCAATTGAATCAATATAAAAAAAGATGCTTGCATTTATTATCTAACTGATGAATGTATAAATCAATCTCTAAAAGTATCAATAAATTAGTTTGCAAGTGATATAAGCATTCAACTTATCATAAAACCTTTCTCTTTGCCGGCTTAGCCACTAGTGATAAGCTTCACCATCAAGCAAACCACTATCACAAGTATTCTAGATAACACATAATGTTGAATGACTCCTTTAGTTATAATAACTAGTCCTCAGCTACTTAAGGTCTGCCATCTCCTTGAAATGAGATAACTTCAATCAAAAAAATTATTATAAATGTTAATCTCCCTGCTCTTCTCTTGAAATGGATATTATGCTTTGAGCGCCACCTTTTTAATTGAGATGCCAAATTAGAAAACTATGCCAAAAAATATGACATTATAACTTCAATTGTGCAATGTATCACCATGACTTAACTAAAATTTTGCCAATTATCACATCATGATCTTTGAAGTTTTATAATTTTCAATACTTTCATCTGCATGTACATGCAATTACTTAATCTAAAACATATAGTTGAATGATAGAAAAGAAAAGTAATTCAAAGTATAAAAAAATATATCACTCATATATGTATAATAATAAATTTATTCATCTAAATTCATTGTTATGATATCACTAAAATAATTATCACAGCCCGACCCAACACAACCCATCATATCAATCGGGTTATCACTTATTGAGAACGTTCATTACATAATTTTCAAAGATCTATTTTGGAAAAAAAAATTATTTATTTTCTTCAATTTTAATAAATGCATAGCCACTAATACCATCAATATTTAAAAAAGACAAAAAAAAATAAAACTTATTTAGATCACATCACAACTATACAATAAAAGAAAGTACATATAACGATCGTGGTATATCATTTTTATCAAAAAAACATATATATCACAATGTATATAAAAAATAGATATAAAATAGGTACATACCTAAACTTGAGTAAAACAATAACCAATAACCGACACACAACAAAAGTACCCTTTTTTCTGAAATAACACATATGAATAAAGTAAGGGTAAACAACCACAACTCAGTAGCCTACTCAAAATTTATGGTCGTTTTTAATACACAAAAGAGAAAAAAAGTAGACATTTTCTTTGAATAAACTAAAAAAATATGATAATATATAATGTGGCATGTCTAATTAATCTCCATAATAGATATATGTTGAGCTCCATGATATCAAAAATAAAATAAAATAATATGAAATAATTTTTTTTAATTGTTTGTAATCTTTTTAAATTTTTCATTCACCCCTTATGCTTCTACTTTCTCTTATACATCTACATATTCATATTTCTTCATTGTCAACTTATATCTCTACTTCTAATCATATATTCACTTGTTTATATTTGATAAGATGTATTAAATGAGTATATGTATAATTATATAGGCACAATTGTAATTGAGTATATGTATAATTACACAAACCCACTATAATTTAACTTGAATGCATATAACATACAACCATCCAACCACACAACCAATGCATTTTACCAATTTTTTTTTTATTTTTTATTTTATTTTTGTAACGTGTATGCATACAAATTATCAAAAAAACATGCAAAAATTTATAAAGGTTGGTATGCAAAACTAATAGTTGAATTTATAAGGGAAATAATATAAATACAATAAAAAATTGCACAAAAATTATAAGTAATGCCCAAAAAAGTATTTTGAAACTTTTATTATCATGTAATTAATTTTATCAGGTTCAATATTTTTATAAAATACATAAAATATTGTACAATACAAAATATCTTGTAAAAAAATTATTTTTTTATGCCAATATATCGAACACAATCTATTATACAATATATAAAAAGTAACATGGTGAAACATTTATAAATCTACTTTTAACTTAGTTTTTTTGAAATAATATCAAATAAAATACCCAAAATTTATAAAAAAAGCTATTAAATTGATATTCGAAAAAGGATAAAATTAGCCGGTCTAGAGCTAGACAATTATCCTAACTATGCCGACAGACAAAATTTGTTCTAACGACCTCTAAAATAAATTTGCTTATGAAATGGAAAAATGTAAAAACACCATTTTGGAAGTAAGGTTTAGATATTTATTATAGTATTTACTTTTTACCTTTATTTAATCAAAAGACATTATAATTAGGTCAATTATTATATATTTAATAATAAAATTTATAAATAATCTCTTATAGTTTTAGACATAGCACTTTAGAGATTATAAAAAATGTCAATAAATAGAAAATAATATTTAAAATACAATAGCAAAAACAATTCATAAATAAACACCAGATAGTTAGAAAGAATCACTTTCACAAAATATGTACCAATTCCTTCATAAAGACACTTTCATAAATATAGTGCTGTCAAAAGGGCTCGTTGTTCGCGAACAGCTCGAGTTCGGCTCGTTAATTTTGTTCGANTCACTTTCACAAAATATGTACCAATTCCTTCATAAAGACACTTTCATAAATATAGTGCTG
>JXCR01128151.1:16786-42682 GCA_002079205.1 Phalaenopsis hybrid cultivar | reverse complement strand
TTAAATTAGATTCAAATGATGTTTTAATATAAATAATAATTTTTAAATCTTGCTCAAACTCTTATTGTCTTATGTCTTATGGCTACATGATTAGGGTTGTTAAAAGAACTCTTTGTTCGTGAACAGCTCGTATTGGACTCGTTAAGCAAACGAGTCGAACACGAACACACTTTTTGAGCTCGAAATATAAACGAGCGGAACACGAGAGCTGAGCATGCAGCTCGTGTTCGCTCGTTTACACCCCTACTTACAATATGGCAAAGATGATATTTGAATTGGACTTGAAACATAAATAGAAAAATTGCTCAAACATAATATTTTCAATTTTAATAAGTGAAAATTTGTCCAAACTAATACTACTAAAATCAGTGAATAAATCAGTCATAAAATCAACTATAAAAATCTAAGAATAAATATTTAACACAAATAAATATGCAAATCTTAATTGATCTCAAAATCATATCACAAAAAAATAATCATAAATTACATGAGCAGTTATTAAAATAAAAGTCATGGTTGAACTTTACTATATCAATTTTATAATTTGACATGTTATAATAACATTTTTCAGTCTTTCCCAATCAATATTATAGTCTACTATGTTATAATTGTTATGATTGCACTATGATAGATTAACCTTATAATTTATTTAGTTATAATTAGTTTGTTTTTATCATGTGATATAAACCATGTATTTTGGGGTGTTCTAGCCATTATTATTAGAATCATGTTTTAGTCTTGGTTGAATCATGTTCATGTCTTGTTAGAATGTAATTTAAGTCTACTGGAAGATGTTTGTATTATGCCTGTCAAATAAACTAGAAGAACGCTTAAATTTTATCCGAGTAATGTCAAATCATACTCTAAAAAACATTTTATTTTATTTTTTGAAGTTCGTTTAAAATTAGAAAGTTGTATAAATCATATTTGTATCACTTTTATTTTTCCTTGAATTCAAAAAGTAATCAATAGTGTAATTTCATTTTAAAAGATTATTTAGATATATACAACTAAGAGAAAATAAATAGTGAACATATTTTATTAATTACATATAATAAAAGACAAATTCAAAAGTTCTTTCATAGATTTTTGTTGGAAAAATATTATATCAGGACTCTGCATGTAAAGTTACGTGCGGAGTCTACGTGCGGAGTCCAATGAAATTACAGCGTAGAGGTGGTCGGCCAGAGAATATCTTCCTCGTGTTATTCCTTGTTATTAAGGTGTTATTGTGTTCTGAGAATATTCCCGGTGTTATAATAACACAATAACATATCAATAATAATATTTGAATAACACAATAATACCGATAACACACAATAACCCTAAATAATATGAGAAAAGTTTTATGAGAAAAATTTTCCTTTATGTTACTGACAGAATTTTCTTTTCCAGATCGCTTGATGTCATTGGACTCCAGAGTCATGACACAATTTTTATATTTTTTTTTCGTTGAGAATTTTTAAGGCATTCGGGCCTCCAGTCACAATCGGGTCGGGCCACGCAGAGAATTTGAGCGCTGCTCTCTTCACTGTATTTTCCCTCCAAGAAGATCCACTTCAGTAGTTCAAGGAGCAAACCCTAAAAGTGGTACTTTGGTTATCTTCCTCCGTGCCGTGATCCATGACGCCCAAGGATAAGGATCAGCGGAGCGCTGGTGAATTGGAGGAGGACAATTGCACCAAGAGGAAGAGATCGAGGCGAGTCAGCTTCGCAGAGACTACCGTCCACGTCTTTAAACGCGACGAGGAGTCCGATAGCCCGGCGAACTCAACACCGGTTCTCAGCGAGGGCTGCAGGGTTTCGGATAACGAGGAATCAGTAGGTTTTGGTGGGATTCAATCTCAGGGTGATGATTCCGTGGAGTCCGCCCCTGAGGATGAAAGTGATGACGCGGTGCGGTTAAGGTTCGTAAGGGATATCGATTTATCTTCTCCTGGAATCACTGTCGGTTCTGTCACGTCTAATGAAGGTACCACATTTTCAAATCATTCATCATCCTGTTAAAATGTTTTACCGTTTCTGTTTGTAAATACTCGACATGTAATTTTAGGAGATAAACTTGCGCTCATTACAAAGTTAGGGGCTGTTTGGTAGAGAGTTTTAATAGGATTTATCATTAGATTTATTAAATCCAGCCAAACGGCCAAACGGCAGAATAGGGGAGTTCCATGGATTTTCGGATTTAGTAAATCCTCTGGCAGCTCTGCCGATCAGTTCTAGGCCTCCGACCTTTAGAGCAGGATGTCAGTGTCCTCGAGGAGGGAGACATTCCTGCTGCTGCACAGGCAGTTATTGAAGGTGGAGAGGATAGGCCTCCAGGCGAGGAAGAGGCTACTGTTGAAGAAGAGGAGGAGTTCTTGTTGCTTATCCGTCAGGAGGCGGAATGTAAGAGCAAAGGAAAGGCGCCCTTGGAGGACGAGCCACCTCCAAAATGGGGCAGAGGTTCAGGTGCCTCCCAAGTCGTTGGTGCTAAATGGGTCGGTCCCAAGAAGAAGAGAGATGAGGTGGTGAAGTTGAGTGAGGGCAGCCGTATGCCCTCTTCAAGAGGACTATGGACAAGAACACCTCGATGCTTCATCAGGCGCGGTATGCCTACCTTCTAGGTATTGCCCTTTCTTCTCCCTCCACGACCAATACTTTTGTTGGTTTGAACAGTGGACTTTTCATTGGAGGTTGCTTGCCTTCAGATGCTCAGGTGGCAGGCTGATAACGCCTTCTTAACTTCCTATCAGCGCATGCTTCATACATCGAAGAAAAATATGACAAAAAGGAAGAATCTTAGGCAGCCTATCCGATCTGTGTGAGACAAGCTCTCCTCGTTGGAGGGAAACTCTTCCACAGTGGCGTAGTCGCTTAATAGGGCCCTAGAGGTGGAAAATGCCTTGTTGCAAGAGCAGTGCAAGGCTTTGGAGAAGGAAGTCTGGCTGCTGAAGGAGCGCATAATGATTATAAAGACTCGTGCAGAGTTTGCCAAGGAGCTCTCATAAAGCGCCGCACAGAGGGCTACCCTTTATGGTAATGTTCTGGAATGGAATCCGCTATTGTCTCGACCACATGGTGAAGTATACGATGATTTTATTTTAATGTGCCAATATGGTAAAGTTTATAGAGCTAGTTTCGGATTCCAAGTAGGAAGGTGATGGTGAGAACATGAGTGATGGAGATTCATCGAATGTATGATGTGATATTCTTAGTAAATTTCTTTCTTGCTTTCATTTTGTAAAAACTTAGTGTAAATTTTTTGAAGGAAATAAAATGAAATTATTTTTATACATTTTCTATTATTGCTCTAGTCCATCTTTGCTTATCTCGTGCTTCAAGTAAAGGTATGAGATATCTATTATTATGAATGACTCTTATCTCTACAAGTGTTGGACCTTAGATTAATTGTACATTGAGATTTTTCAACAATTTGTTGGACACTTACAAAACTCGACTATACAAACAAAGTGATAAAATATCTGATGGCAGTTAAATGTAGTAAATACTCTGCTCGGTGAGTTGGATGATACCACTTGACTGAGATATCTGCGTTAATCAGCTAGGCGAGCTGTCACGAGCGAGTCATACAATGAATATCGTGACGAGTGACCTAAAAATCTTTTGAGGCAGATATTCGCCTCACCTGTACCCCATCATCTCTCAATTAAGTCGTTGACGTAAACAGGTTCTGTCTTATGCCAGACCTATTTAGAGGATCTTGTAGTTTTTTATGTATAAGTAATTATTTAAATTCATCTATGTGGTGATTCATGAGCTGCTTATTGTGGAGTTTTTTGTCGTTAATGGGGGAGTCAAGCCCCAAGGCTTGACCTGTGTTTTTAGGGTAGAAGATAGATGGGTTTTAGAATGCTTGAGCAGTATAGGATGGNGCCAAGGAGCTCTCATAAAGCGCCGCACAGAGGGCTACCCTTTATGGTAATGTTCTGGAATGGAATCCGCTACTGTCTCGACCACATGGTGAAGTATACGATGATTTTATTTTAATGTGCAAATATGGTAAAGTTTATAGAGCTAGTTTCAGATTCCAAGTAGGAAGGTGATAGTGAGAACATGAGTGATGGAGATTCAACGAATGTATAATGTGACATTCTTAGTAAATTTCTTTCTTGCTTTCATTTTGTAAAAACTTAGTGTAAATTTTTTGAAGGAAATAAAATGAAATTATTTTTATACATTTTCTATTATTGCTCTAGTCCATCTTTGCTTATCTCGTGCTTCAAGTAAAGGTATGAGATATCTATTATTATGAATGACTCTTGTCTCTACAAGTGTTGGACCTTAGATTAATTGTACATTGAGATTTTTCAACGATTTGTTGGACACTTACAAAACTCGACTATACAAACAAAGTGATAAAATATCTGATGGCAGTTAAATGTAGTAAATACTCTGCTCGGTGAGTTGGATGATACCACTTGACTGAGATATCTGCGTTAATCAGCTAGGCGAGCTGTCACGAGCGAATCATACAATGAATATCGTGACGAGTGACCTAAAAATCTTTTGAGGCAGATATTCACCTCACCTGTACCCCATCATCTCTCAATTAAGTCGTTGACGTAAACAGGTTCTGTCTTATGCCAGACCTATTTAGAGGATCTTGTAGTTTTTTATGTATAGGTAATTGTTTAAATTCATCTATGTGGTGATTCATGAGCTGCTTATTGTGGAGTTTTTCGTCGTTAATGGGGGAGTCAAGCCCCAAGGCTTGACCTGTGCTTTTAGGGTAGAAGATAGATGGGTTTTAGAATGCTTGAGCAGTATAGGATGGGTAATTCAACATATAATGAGGTGATGACTGAATTAGAAAAATCATTGTTGGGCTATCTGTCTTTTGAGAATAAGAATATAAACTATTATGATAGAAGTCGGTCGAACTAGAAAAACACAGTTGATCTGCCCGATAAATTGTTAAGGCTTGCTCGGCCAAATAACTCTTGTTTGAACGAGTTATCGAGTTCTTCGAGTGTAGGATTCGACTGCAATGACATCCGACCGATGGAAGAAGAGATACTATTTTGATCATAGAAAGAGAATACCCATTAGAATTGTTGTAGCCGCTAGAAGAACACTGGATGGTGACATGTCGTGCGATTGGTGATCAATGGATCACTGTCATAAATATAATATTTAATATCCCCACCGGTTCCTATGCCTTTACTGCTATAACTGCTTGGGTTTTTTTTCCCCCGAGTTTTGTAACAAAAATTCTCAAATAAACTTGAGAACTATCAGAAGTAAACTTCTAGTGAGGAAGTCGAGTAAAGTACTAAGGATGAGTCAGAGGACTCGTACTCGCTTTCTTATGTCCTTTAAACTTTTTGTTCCAGTTCTATAAAAACATCCCTAAAATAAAATTGAGAACTATCAGAAGCGAACTCCAGCTGAGAAAGTTGAGGAAATTGGTGAGGACGATTCAAACGACTCACCTTGGTCTTTAAACTTCTTTTTTATTGTTTTTTGAAAGGAAAAACTTCTATTTTGTTGGTTTTGAACGTCACCTTGTCGATTTTGAAGGCTGCAACTAGAGTATAGAGGGTTTGTCCAGTCTCCAAGGAGGATACACTTGTGAGTAAAGGTCTGTTGGGTCAAATTCATTCTAGTAACCTTTTCTGTGGCGTTCACAACTTGAGGGTTTGGGATCCCTTGTTGGTTGTTTTGGCTGCCCACAACCTTTATTCGACTACACTTCCTTTTTTACCATCCTCAATTGGCGGGGGGTCTTCTGATGGTCGCCAGCCCCCTTCTCCCTTTCGGGCGAAGTGGATAGCCACTTCTCCTTTCCTTCCCCCACTCTCTTTTGATACACTTTCTCGTTTAGTTTTGAGGAATTTGTTTGTCAACGAGAAGCCTTTCGATTCAATGAAAGGTGGTGAGGAGTAGGCCTTATGATTCAATTGAAGGGCTACCGTAAAAGTGGATCGAATAACCGAAAAGTTTTTCCACCATATCTTGTAAATATAAATGAAGAGAGAGAAAGCGAGTGGCCAACGACCAAATAACAAAGACTGAATAATCGAGTGTAATTGTACTTTCATTATCGATGAAATAAAAAAACTTTCCTTCTCATACCTGTCTCCTTTTCTTCTTTCGGTTTGTGGAAAATTTTTTGTATGTGCTTAGTAGATTTTTATTCTGTCTTAACTTATCAGTTAACTGTGATGGCTTTTGGTCGAGTCTGTAAGGAACAGGCTACTCTCTGCAGGTGAGTTCATTAAATTTGAGTGCGTTTGTCCGTACGAGATCCGTATAGGGGTGAGAGCGATAATTATTCACTTTGACATTATTTTGAGTAAGAAATTATTGAGGATTGACTTAGTAATCTTGTTTGGTTGGAGTCATGTCCATGTTAGAAGGACAATTTTTATTTTTTTAGGTGAGAACTATTATCCACCTACCAGGGACTTTTGACTTTATTTTAATCTTACTTTCTTGGGGGCATGCTAAGCTAACCCTACATGGTTCCATTGCTCGGAGGCTTCCAACCTTGCTAGGAGAATAGTTGACTATCTTTCTAAATGTATACCATGTTCTTATCATAATGACTCTACGTAATAGGACTTGAGCGAATTTTACTTTCAAGAAAATTAACAAATCGTTCGCTTGAGTGAGTCTTAAGTGACAAAGCACATATTTTAAGGGTAAAATAGATCTATGTTATCTCCGCTCCATGTTCGGGTACTTTTTTCCGGCAAACGTATGTAGCTTGTAGGGTTTTTGAGCTACTTGTTTCCTAATAAGGAAGACCTAGTCCATGTCTGGTCAAGTTTTTTGACAGTTTGGTTGCGTGCGGTTGGGCAGGTCTTCTTCATCATAAAGTCCAGTTCTTTAAAGCATTTATCATACATGTGTGTCGTTGTAACGTGCTGTTATCCTTTTGTTTTTTCCTATTTGAGGGCTGACTCGGTGCACTATTCTTCTCGCAAGTTGAGTGTTATTTTCTTTCCGTCCTTGCTTATGTATTGCCACTCATCAAGATTCTCTTCTTCGAACGCCTAGGCCTCAACCACTCTTTGGTTGCGTAAGCTATACCAAACCGAAAATATAAATTCAATTTCGCGTGAGATCATTGACGGGGTTTGTTCGGTCGCAATTGAGGGTGTGTGTTGGCCTATGTTTATGGACGAAAGGAAATCGACCCAATTGCCTTTCAATTTTTCTGCTTTCTTCTCATCAGGTTGAGGATTAATTTGTTTGTGACTTCAACTTCTTGTTCCTCCGTGGAATTTGAACGGAAGTGAACTTCAGGTTGATTTTCTAGCTTTGACAGGGATTTTTAAATTATTGGTTGACGAATCATGTCCCATTATCGGTAAGGATGACCATGGGTAAACTATATTGAAAAATAATATCTATCCAAATAAAATAGCGAATAACTTCAATGGTTTGAGTCTTTAACTTCTATCCATTTCGAGAAATAATCAATCGCGACTAATATGAATTTCCATTGCCCTTTGGAAGATGGGAAACGACAAACAACTAAGAGCTCATGATGGGTTGCAGTTTGTGGATAGCTTTGAGGTCCATGAGAGCAAATTTCTAGCATTTCTCCCACCTTATGGCAAAATCTTCTGTACCATTCCTGAGAGTGTGCCAAAATTAGCATTGCCTAAGTATCAAATTCACCAATGTCTTCCCTCTAGAGTGATTTCTCATTCGCCTAAATGGACTTCCTTGAGGATGCTGGCCACTTCATATTCTTGTACACACCTTAAGTATACAAGATTGCCGGCCTTTGAAAGAACTATTCATTCAAAATGAGATATTAAGCTCCTTGATTTTGAATCACTTGGGATCGTTCAACTTAGCGTAGAGTTTCCCGATATTGAGGAAGTGGAAGTCGGGGTTCACCCCACCCCTGGTTCTCTCGACTTCAACCTCCATGATTTCAACTTTTTCAATTGTAGGTCCAATGAGCTTTTACGGTGAGATTTCAATTGGATGATAGCACCTAGATAGAAGGTCTACCACTTGATTATCATTTCGATATGTTTGNTCACCTGGGATCGTTCAACTTAGCGTAGAGTTTCCCGATATTGAGGAAGTGGAAGTCGGGGTTCACCCCACCTCTTGTTCTCTCGACTTCAACCTCCATGATTTCAACTTCTTCAATTGTAGGTCCAATGAGCTTTTACGGTGAGATTTCAATTGGATGATAACACCTAGATAGAAGGTCTACCACTTGATTATCATTTCGATATGTTTAATTTTGAAGGACTCGAGCTATCCTATCTTTGTCTTCAACCTGGAGAGATATTTTACAATGATTTTTTTCTATGGCCTTGACCTTATTCGCCACCAAGTGAGAGTTAGATTTTTCTAGAAGGAGCCGCACTCCGATCCTGTGTGCAAATCATAATTTAGTGATGAGGACATCATAGTCAGCCTGTTTGTTAGTCACTTCGAGCGTGACCTCTACCAAGTGGTAATGGTGATATCTGGTTGGGCTCATCTCTACGACTCCCAAGAAGCTCCACCTTGGCTCAATGCTCCTTCTACATGTATNTGATGAGGACATCATAGTCAGCCTGTTTGTTAGTCACTTCGAGCGTGACCTCTACCAAGTGGTAATGGTGATTTCTGGTTGGGCTCATCATTGCGACTCCCAAGAAGCTCCACCTTGGCTCAATGCTCCTTCTACATGTAGGATCCAAGTTGGATATTGACTTGTCGCTCCATCATCTTGGTCGCTAGGCTCGTAGAAATCTATGAAGAAGCCAACTATGGCCTATGTTTCAGTTGCCGTTTTGGGGGTATAGGATAGGTCAAACTACTTGGGCTTGACCACCAATTTTAGGAGTTACCCTGAGTACTTTGGCTTGGCTATGATGGACTTGAGTGGATGGTCGATAATTACTCATATTTGGTGCGTTTAGAAGCATGNTCCAAGTTGGATATTGACTTGTCGCTCCATCATCTTGGTCGCTAGGCTCGTAGAAATCTATGAAGAAGCCAATTATGGCCTATGTTTCGTTTGCCGTTTTGGGGGTATAGGATAGGTCAAACTTCTTGGGCTTGACCACCAATTTTAGGAGTTACCCTGAGTACTTTGGCTTGGCTATGATCGACTTGAGTGGATGGTCGATAATTACTCATATTTGGTGCGTTTAGAAGCATAGGTGAAGCTTTCGAGCTGATATGATTAAAGAAAAGTTAGTTTTCCCATAATTGAGTACCTGAGTTTGGCGTCCCGTACAATCCTGTTTATTTAATAGACATAAAATTGCTCCTCTCACTTCACTCGCGCTATGTTTGAGTTTATTGTCTCGGAGCCAACTCCATGATATAGGTACAATTTTTCATTGAACTTGGGCTTTGAAGCAGTAGCGACATCATCAGAAAGATCCTCAATTGCTGAAAGGCTTGTTCGCACTCGGTCATCCATGCGAAGCTCCTGGCCCGCACACTTATCGTTAGATTTAGAGATGAAGTAACTTAGACCGGTGATTCAACTTATTGGTTTTTGAAACTTATTGATGTCGCAATCTACGAGTGCTTGAACCTTCTCATGACTGACTTTGATTCCTTTGGGTGTTAGCAAACACTCTAGGAATTTTTCTATTTTAGCTCTGAACTTGCACTTAAGCAGGTTTAATTTCATGTTATATTTAGTATTTTGAAATTTTCTTTTAATTCTTTTATGTTTGTTTAGGCATTTTATTTTTAAACAGACTTAATTTTTCTTTTCTTTTCTGATTGACGAATGTTACATATATCATTCTTTGGTAGGTGGTACTCACATTCTTATGCCACAAGGATATTATATTATAACAAAACACATTTCCTGGTGATGAATGCATTCTTCTCAACATCCGTGTGGTGCATTTTTATTTGATGATACTCAGAGAAGACATCCATAAAGCTAATGATCAAGTGACCGGCAACTAAGTTTATGTGCGCAACAATTCGTGTCAGTTGATAGTTGTCTTTTAGACAGACCGAGTTCAGGCTGATGAAGTCCATGCACATTCTTCATTTGCTTTTTGACTTCGGGTCCATCATATGTTGGTTGCCTAATTCAGATATTGCAATTCCTTGTTGTAGTTNAACTGGACATAATGTTTAGGGGGGTTGTGGCGACTAGAAAGAATTCATTTAACCCAAGTGAATCTGGATTTTCAGGAATACCAGATGAATTGCCACCTGAATAGGTAATAGTTGATGAAGAAGGGCCTAGTATTAACCAAAAAGAGATGGGAGAGTCTAGTTCCATGTCAAAAAGGCATAGGCTTGCCAGGAGGAAGAAAGAGACGGATGGTTTCGTCAAAAGCTCATTTCATGAACTAGTTGCTGCTTTTTCAGCTCCACCTCCCCCAGACAGCACCATCTGGGACTACGTTGTCATTTTAGACATTATTCCAAAAGTAGTTGTTGATATGCGCTTTCAGGCAAAATCTGTTAAAAAACTTGAGGTCCTACTCGTCGGCAAATGTTCATGGCCATACGACCCGAGCTGCGCTATGAATATTTACGTATTTTAGTAGACGAATGAGATTGTTTTGTATTTCATTTCCTAATGCTTTGAATTTCATTTGATGTACTGCATTTCCTGATGCTTGGACTTTCAGTTTATGTACTTCATTTATTGATGTTTTGTATTTCATTTATGGCATTTTCCAGATGCTTTCTTCACTAGATGCATTTCATTTATGTCATTTTCTGCTAGATTATTTCATCCTAATGAATTTATAACTTCAGGATGAATCTACAACAAGAACGTCGTAAAAGAATGGCATAGGTTGCAGCAATAGCAATATTATTGTTGGAATATTACCGCTCCAGCACTAGAAGGATACCACGCATGGCGTCCTCATATGTTGAGGACAAATGGGTGGGTGAGATGCTTGCGGGACATCCAATAAGGTTCAGTAACATTTTTTGAATGAGTGCATCCATTTTTATGGATCTACTACGTGACTTATGTTGTAACCACGGCCTCCAAGATTCTTCTAGAACGACCACGAGAGAAGTCTTGGCTATAACATTATATATTCTCTCACAGAATGAATCGGTTAGAGGAGCTATAGAGCGATTTCAGCATTCCTCAGAAACAATTAGTCGATACTTCTATAAAGGTATACAAGCACTTGTGAGCTTAGCAACGCAAAACATTAAGTCATCTAATTCATCGTTCACAACTATTCCTAAACAAATTGCAAATGATCCTCATTACATGTCGTATTTCAAAGTAAGTTTGATTAGTTTGTTACTTTTACTTCAGTACCTGTGGAATTGCTAACTATGAGTTACAGAACTGCATTGGAGCAATCGATGGTACGCATGTGGATGCCCGACTACCAAGTCATGAAAGGATCGCGTTATTGGTCGGAGTGGTAAAGCTACCTAAAATGTGATGGCAGTCTGTAACTTCAACATGTAAACGCGGGGTGGGAAGGAAGTGTACATGAAGGTCGTTTTTTTTCCTATGCAACTAGGAATAGAACACAGTGTTTTCCTCACCCACCTCCAGGTTTGTTCATCTTAATTAAACATCTTGTTAATTACATCAATTATTTTTAATTAATATTGTCTTTCATAACATGAAAGTATTATTTGGTAGATGTTGGGTATTCGATGCTAAGAGGCTATTTGAAGCCCTATCCAGACACTGGATACCATATTCCTGGTTTTGAGCGAGCAAGTGGCACGATTCTTGGAAAAAAGAAATGTTTAACAAACGACACTCTTCTTTACGATGGGTTATTGAAAAAACATTTGGAGTGTGGAAAAAGAAATGAGTTATCCTACGTGATATGCCCTCGTATTCATTTCCCAAACAGGTGCATATTATGGTGGCCACTATGGCACTTCACAACTTCATCCGCGACAACCCTCTCATTCAAATATGGACTTCAATATTGTTGATGATGATCCAATTATTGACTCCCTAGAACCTTCAGGATTTCTAGCTGATAATGAGATCGAGTCTACTGAATATGAAACTCAGGACGGTGAGGGTGCAGCCGAAATGACTGCTCTGAGGGAGTCTACAGCAAATGCTACATATGACAGTTAATCTAACAAGTCTTTCTTTTCTTCGTATATATGTAGATCAATTTTTATGTGTATTTTATTTTTTTGAGTTAAGTTCTGACATTCGTTTTTTTTTCGCAGTTATACAAATATGTCTTCTAGGATATCAGTTACAGACAGAGGTATTTTGTGTTATTGTGGACTACCATCTCTGTTGCTTACGTCACGTCAGTCTCATAGCTTTGAGAGGCAGTCCTACGGTTATGTCAATGATGTTTCAGCTCGTTGCGGTTTCTTCCGGTGGGCTGGTAGTCCCACATATTACACTGGCAGCAGTCATGGGAATTCGATGTTTTCCCAGGTTGATAATGTAGATGAGGACAGTCGTAGGCAGAGTTTCAAATTAAATATTTTAATATTTCTCATTTTATTTGTATTTATCTTTGTATTTTTTTATTTTTTCTGGTACTCACGAGAGTGTGAGAATTGTATGTCATCTTTTGGAACTAATCTGTGATAATTGTATGTTTCTGCACTATATGTTTTTGCACTACCAATAAGTTATTCTGAATAAACTGTCTCAAACAATTTTATCAAACAGGGGCAGAAATGTCATTTAACCACCAATAAGCTAATCTGAATAAGCTGTCTCAAACATCAAACCAGATTATTCTAATAATCTGCAGATTATCAAAATAATTTGCTTATCAGCAGATTATAAATAATCAACAACTGCGCCAAACAGACCCTAAGACATGCCCTCTTTACACCCTCTTATGTTGCCAACATATGGATCTGAAGAACCTCTACTGCATACTCATCAATCATTGAACTATTATAATTATTCTATAACAAGTTTTCTGCCTACTTATCAACTCATAGAATATTATAATTATTATTTTTTTATTGTGTTTTCTTCGTATAGAAATCTCTTCTAAAATAGTATAAAAAATACATAAATGTTGGAATGATATGCTGAACTATCTCAATAATTTTTATAAAATATAATCTCATAATCTCATGATATAATAATAATAATTTGGATGGAACAAAATTGATAAAATAGTTCTAAACTACTTGTCTCCAGGACTAAACAACCTAAAGCATAATGAAATCTAAAAGGACCCAAAGAAATTGCAATGAAAACAAATGTTGAAGGGGTCCTAATTCAGTAAAACCCAAAATAGTGAAGGACTAAGAAAGCTAACAAATAACAAAACACAAAATGTTTCATTCTACTCATTAATAATATATATAGCTAGCACCTTTTTAGCGAGCAGAAATCGACAAATGTAAAGTTCTACGAATTTTTTACCTCTTGGAAAGAAAAATATTAATAGGTAAAACAGTGAAGCTGACCAACATAAACTCTTCAGGCATGGGAAGAATAAGCTCTCCCAAAATAGAGTTCAGTTTAAGACAGCTACGGCTTGAACAATGTTGAAAGAAAAAAATCTTAATCCTTGAATTAGATGTCTTTCCCATCTCCATGATCAGTTTTCTCAGTAGTTCCTCAGTCCCATCCCACATCCAAAGTTAAAAAGTTTAGCATAGAGCTTTACGATACAGGGTAACTCAATCAACCAAATCTTGCGTGTTTAAATATGTCATTGAATAAAAATACTTTTAGAATAGAATATCTGACAAAATTTGGGGGGGAGGGGGGGGGAACAAAATGCTAGCATGTAACTTCTTTAGAATCCCAATAATATTTGTAAGTTGGGAGAAATATGGCATTAATTTAGTGATTCTTAAATCACCATATAACTAAATAATAAGGCACAAATTGAAAATAGTATACTTTTAGTACATCAACATCTAAAAATAACAATAGATAGAATTAGTTGGTATCATTCACTTCTTGATAAAGTGATTGATCTCCAACTTTATGGAATACTAGCACAAGAATGCAGCCATTTCATTGAGATCTCAATTATTGAACAACAGTGTGGCGATGTTTTCAGAACAAAAAGAAAAGTATCTAAAATTGCATCTGTAGCACTGCTTAATGCTACACTTTAGAGACCATTTCAAACAGTTACTTCACAAAATGAAAGAGAAAGAGCCTAATATATGAATTTCTTATTTCCCACCTTTATTTTCTCACCGTTCGGGTAATTCGTTAATGCTTTAGCTTTTGCATGTAGCAAGGATTCATTGCTAACTGAATGTCCCATTGGAGAAACTGAGGAGTGCATAATACTACCAGGATCATCATCGCAAGAATTAGGATTACCAAACTGTTCTTCGTCCTTTAACAGATTCCTAATGCCTTCAACTTCATCAGTTTGACAAGTAGAAGTTATAAATCTATGATCTATGATTGGAGAATTATGTTGCATTCTCAAGTTTACTTCATCCATGAGTGCTCCTAGTGTTAGAGACAACTTTCCATAGCTGAGAGACCCACCTACAAACAGATTAATTTTGTCCCAATCACCAGAAACATTGCTCGTTTGCCTAACAGAACATTTATTTGACAGTTCCTCAGTCTGGTCTCTTCCAACTAAGAAGCCCATAGGGATACTAGGCGGTGTCTCAACTGTTGGTGTCCGTAGACTTCCCACTGAATTAGCTGACTGGTCATCTGGAGGAGCTATATTCCTGAAATGCAAAGAGAAGGCTGTCGAATCAAGTGTGATGTCATGATTGTTGTCATCCGCCATTCCACACTCACTTAAACGACCAGAATTGATAAAGCTCGTTGATACAGGCCCAAAGAAATTGTCATCTGAAAAAAAGAGGAAAAACATTGTAGTATTCACAAACTTGAATGTATTATTTGGAACAATAAAAAAACCAAATGTGCTAACGATTGGAAAATAACAACTAAAAATTAGTATGAATATTATACAAATTATATCTATAAAATAAAGAAGACTTTAACTAGGCAAGGAATAGAGAGTTTGAGTCAATTTACATAACAACAGTTAAAAAATGAAATGTTCATGAAACAAAAGCAACCACGAAGCTAGTTNAAGACTTTAACTAGGCAAGGAATAGAGAGTTTGAGTCAATTTACATAAAAACAGTTAAAAAATGAAATGTTCGTGAAACAAAAGCAACCACGAAGCTAGTCCAATCTAAAGTATCGTATTCTGATGGAAACTACAGAGACTAAGATGAGCTTTCTAACGTTAGTCCAACATTACTAGGAAAGTAAAGCCTGAGGTGCATATATTCATTTATAAAACAGGCAAAATTTAGTAAAAGCAAAGTGTGCCTTAAACAAATAACGCTGGCAAAGTCCAATGAATTTTTGATATGCTGGTTCCAAGCGATGGGATGTCAAAACCCTTTATTGGATCCATAAAAGCATTAGAAGCATATGCCTCAAGGCACGCCAACAATAGAGGAGCACAAAAAAAAAAACCTCGAGGCTCAAGCCTCACTGTCACCAGTGAAGTCTGCGCCTTTTTCATCTGAGGCATGCGCCTCCAAGCATTATGCCTCAAGGCATTTGAGATGACACCTAGATCAAGTTATACAAAAAAATATATTATATTATATTATTAATATATATTATATTATGTTATATTTAATATATTTGATACAAAGCCTTAAGAAAATCAAAAGATAATTTAAATAGGATTATTTGATTTTGCGATTAATTTATTCTTTTATTTTAAATTATATTGGATTTTAGATTAATTGATAGTAGGAAGAAAATAATAGTAAATTAAGAACATTCTAAAATTTCAAATGAGACAGAATTTGATGATATTAAGNATTTTGCAATTAATTTATTCTTTTATTTTAAATTATATTGGATTTTAGATTAATTGATAGTAGGAAGAAAATTGTAGTAAATTAAGAACATTCTAAAATTTCAAATGAGACAGAATTTGATGATATTAAATATGATGATTCTTTTTAATATAATACAAGCAAATATGAGTCTACAATGGATCTTAAATTTAATGGAATATTTAAATTTTAAGTGAATGTTTACCTAGAATAACAATTGAAACTTCTATTTTATATCAAAATTTAAGATAAAAATTTGTGATTTATGCTTTTAAAATAATAAATTAAAACAACATATCAACGGTTTATACATATTTATCAATTATTTTTAATTTTATGAGATTTTTTTAGGCTTACGCCTCATCTCGCTAGGCAAAACGTCTCGATTCCCAATTTCTCCTTTTTAAAATTTGATTGGATAATGAATCTTGATGGTGGATACTTGCAAATAAGTAGATCTTCTTATTCCTTCTAGTGATGCCCTAAATTGTGATATACTTTCTTTTATTCACCCCTAAAATATGAGAGAATTACTACTTTAAGAAGAAAGGGGCTAAACTCATTCAAGAAATGAAGAGAAAAAAAAACTGTATCGCTAGAAGAGAGAAAAAAGGACTTCCTTAGAAAAGGCATATGATAAAAGAGAGACTACTATGGATTTCCCATTGAAGAGTAAAGAGAGAAGAGGGCATCCAATAACAAAAGAGAATCCATTTCAATTCCAATTCATGATAATTTATCCCCAACCCTAANGAATTATTTTTAATTTTATGAGATTTTTTTAGGCTTACGCCTCATCTCGCTAGGCAAAACGTCTCGATTCCCGATTTCTCCTTTTTAAAAATTTGATTGGATAATGAATCTTCATGGTGGATACTTGCAAATAAGTAGATCTTCTTATTCATTCTAATGATGCCCTAAATTGTGATATACTTTCTTTTATTCACCCCTAAAATATGAGAGAGTTACTACTTTAAGAAGAAAGGGGCTCAACTCATTCAGGAAATGAAGAGAAAAAAAAATTTGTATCGCTAGAAGAGAGAAAAAAGGACTTCCTTAGAAAAGGCATATGATAAAAGAGGACTACTATGGATTTCCCATTGAAGAGGAAAGAGAGAAGAGGGCGTCCAATAAAAAAAGAGAATCCATTTCAATTCCAATTCATGATAATTTATCTCCAACCCTATTTATAAAAATAGAACCGACAATTTAAATTCAAAACTAAATTTATCATTTGATCCACTTAACATTAAAATAAGATAACTCAAAAGAAAATTCTAAGTTAATTTAAATAAAAAATAAGACTAATAAAATAAACACAAATTTATTCATGAATTAATCTAATTTGAGTTCACTCTACCCTTGGGTCTAGCCACTGTTTAAGTTTTGGATTATGTGCTACATCAACTCCATTGGGCCAAAAGAACTCTCCTTCCAAAAGGCAAAATTGCACCACCCTTCCTCAAGTATATACAATATCATCATCATCAATTTTTCAAATTGTTATCTAAGAGTCTTCAAAGGCTTTCCAACAAACTAAGAATTTGTATGCTTCAAAAGCTTCTATGGTGATTTCATCAGTAAAAATGAGTTCGGATTTGCCAATTTGTGCAGTAACAGAAAATGGAAGCACCGCAATAGCAATATTAGCACTATTACTCATAGAAGTAGAACCTCCACCATTAAAAAGTCTACTTGTAGGTACTTGAGGCTCAAAGCTGCCTCCCTATATTAGATCTTCAAGATTAAATAGAGGACAATGATTAAATTCTGAAGACAAATCTACCAAACAATTTAAAACTATTTTCTAAGAATTGTGCAAAGACAAGAGGCACATTTATAGAGCTTTTTAATTAATATGTGGTGTAAAGCAAGAAGATCTAGTTCAAACAAATGCAAAATCACGTTCAATGATGAATTGCTTTCATTTATGTACGTTAGTTATAACTACATATTTCTCATTTTAACAATCTGAAATGTTAGATATAAAGTTTTAAGTATATGCCTTGAAGAAAATGCACTGCATTGAAAATATTGTGAATGCAAAGATAATGATATGAGAAATAGAGGCTTTCTAGGGTTCATATGATAAACAAATTTAAAAGAAATTTCTTAATAGTAAGATGCACATAACCTACCAAAAACAACAACAACANCAACTCCATGATATAGGTACAATTTTTCATTGAACTTGGGCTTTGAAGCAGTGGCGACATCATCAGAAAGATCCTCAATTGCTGAAAGGCTTGTTTGCACTCGGTCATCCATGCGAAGCTCCTGCCCCGCACACTTATCGTTAGATTTAGAGATGAAGTGACTTAGACCGGTGATTCAACTTATTGGTTTTTGAAACTTATTGATGTCGCAATCTACGAGTGCTTGAACCTTCTCATGACTGACTTTGATTCCTTTGGGTGTTAGCAAACACTCTAGGAATTTTTCTATTTTAGCTCTGAACTTGCACTTAAGCAGGTTTAATTTCATGTTATATTTAGTATTTTGAAATTTTTTTTTAACTCTTTTATATTTGTTTAGGCATTTTATTTTTAAACAGACTTTATTTTTCTTTTCTTTTCTGATTGACGAATGTTACATATATCATTCTTTGGTAGGTGGTACTCACATTCTTATGCCATAAGGATATTATAGTATAACAAAACACATTTCCTGGTGATAAATGCATTGTTCTCAACATCCGTGTGGTGCATTTTTATTTGATGATACTCAGAGAAGGCATCCATAAAGTTAATGACCAAGTGACCGGCAACTAAGTTTATGTGCGCAACAATTCGTGTCAGTTGATAGTTGTCTTTTAGACAGACCGAGTTCGGGCTGATGAAGTCCATGCACATTCTTCATTTGCCTTTTGACTTCGGGTCGATCATATGTTGGTTGCCTAATTCAAATATTGCAATTCCTTGTTGTAGTCAGCCTCCAGTGACCTCAACTCTTCCTTGCTGTACCTCAAATCCATTGTCTCCCGATGCACATTGCTTATAACTCATTGATAACAGGCGTGTGACTGCTCCATGTCATAGTGATCACCTCACCTCCTCCCGGGAATTTTACCACTATATGTTAGGTTAAGACGACGACTCTAAAGGCGTTGAGGAGGGGACAACCAAAGATGAAATTGTAGGTTGTTGGCAAGTCAACTGCGATATAATCAGCCATGATGGTAAATTGCTTATCAAAGACAAATTTGAACAAAATGAACTTCCTGTATCGATGAAGATGCTTCTATTTGGGAAGTTGGCAATCAGGGCTGTCACCAAGATAACGTTGTTGTAGAGATTGCCTTTAGCAGACAAGTTTTCCTCCATTAAGATGATGGGCCGATGACGCATGATTCATCGTTGAAATGAGGTTGCCATGCTGGTTTGTCTAGAGGACTTGACTCCATCCTCACCAAGTATGGTTGGGACGACACTGACGATGTGGATGAAGTTTGCGCATTGAGTTTGTTACTATCTTTCTATGATGGGGCTTTCCCTTGCCTTTGTGTAACTGCCCCAGGTTTTACAAATTCTCTTAATTTTTCAGTCTTGATTAATTCCTCAATTAAGCTCCAGAGGTGCTAACACTCTGTCGTGTCGTGTCCTTGGTCTCTATGATATTTACAATACCACTCAGGATCACAGATGTAATTTTTGTCTTTTATCGGAGCGACCTTCCGAAATTAATCCTTGTTCTGAATGATTTTTGCTACTTCAGTCATCAAGACTCTCAACAGAGTCTGCTTGGAGGATTTCATGAGTTGGAGGTGGGGACCTCCTCTCCATATGGCAATTTGATATTCTCTCCTGATACTGAGCTCGTCATTCCGGGGGCGAACTCCCCTCTTTGACATACGAGTCCTATTCTGGAACGGACAAGGATGATGCTCCTCAAATATTGGGCCTGACCGCTGGTTGCGGGGGACGATTGACTTTCATTTTTCTCTATGGAAGCTCCTCTTCAAAGGATGCTTCTCCTAATGTCCGGCCCTGAGGTGGACCACAGGTGAGTTGTTCTCCTCTCCCGTATGTGATTGTTGGTGAGTTCCGGTAACTTGGCCAACATCCTTAGGCATTGAAGGCCCAACACATATCAAAATGTACCCTTCTTAAGCCCTTGAGCTAGGGCAGCGTGGATGATTGTGGGTTATATATTTTTTCAGTTTCAGCATCTCGTTTTGAAAGCCAGTTACAAAGGCACTCAGGGACTCTCCATATTCCTGATAAGTTGCAGCAGCGTCGGCATATTCTTTGTGGGGCTTCTGCATGCTAGAGAACTGTGCTATAAACTCTTCTTGAACTCTACGAAATAGTTATCACTTCCAATTAACAAGCCTTTGAACAATTTAATGGAAGAATCCTTAAGAGTTATAAGGAAGAATCAACACTTCAATGCGTCATTCGTCCTTAGCGAACTCACTATGAAATCAAAAGAGGCGACATGATCAGAAGTGTTTGACGATGGGATTCTAGGGACGGGGTTTTGAAGTACTTAGGGGTTTTGCTTTAGAGATCTCTATGGAGAAGACATTCTCCAGTTTACTGGGTTGTGGCACATTGACACACCTTCATTTGTTGCGATTTGATGGGGTTGAACCCATGCTATCAGAATAGTATGCGTCATCCTCTTCACCTATGGTTGGTGAATGGGCTCTTCTAGCGTTGGTGCCAGGTTCTCTCCTTTGACTTAGTGCTAGGTTCCCTCCTTTGACGTGAAGGGGCTGTCTGCTGAGATGACAGTGTTGTTGCTTTAGTAAGTGTACCTTTGATCATCTCCATCATCTACTCTTTGAGATCATTTATCTACTGGGTTACAAAATCTCTGGTACAGTTCATGTTACTCACAACTTCTCAGTGGCTATGTTTTTCCCTTGCGTTGTTTCTTTTCTTGTTTCTAGTTTGATCCACACTCATCACAATTTTTTATGGTGTTGAACCTAGATTTATTCTTGAATCTCACCTAAGAAATGAAGCATTTGGAAAAAGAGAGAATAGGGAGGGGGGAGAGAGAGAGTTGAGCAGTCGAGCTAAGGTAGCAATGAGTAGGATGAAGGAGATTTGAGGGGGATTCCTTAGCTACCGTGAGCAGAAAATTTGGGGGATCCCCGTTTACATTTAATACTCTATATTTATTGGGGATGTCCTTTTATAAAACGACATTCTTAAGCATATATCATTTCTAGATCTCTAGAGATATATAGCCGTCTTTATTAGTAACATCTCCAATAAAATTGGGTTCTTGGAGAGATATTTTCTCGTTTGACTTCTTTTGTTGTAGGGGGAGTTTCTCTGCCTATGGTTCTCTTCGTAATTGACCCTCTGTACTTGACCTATTATACTCGACCCATGAGCGCATTACTGGGTTTTGTTTTATTTTTTGGTGTCTTGAATTGACCCTTTATCATTCACTCCTGGATTCGTTTGCCCAGCTAGCTTGTGCTGAAGGATGAGCTCTTGCTAGTTTCAGTGGCCACTTTTGGTTTTACACCTTCATCTTTTTGTTGAAATGTTTTACCTCTTCTTTTTGTAAATATGCGACATGTAATATTAGCAAATAAACTTGCCGGTTTGAGTAGCCACTTTTGGTTCTACACCTTCATCTTTTTCTTGAAATGTTTTACCTCTTTTTTTTTGTAAATATGCGACATTTAATATTAGCAAATAAACATGTGCTCTACTGCGGTTGTTTGGCAGAGGCTTTTAGTTGTATTTATCATCGGATTAGCCGAATGGAAAAATACAGTTCCATGGATTTACAAATTTTTTGGATTTAGTAAATCCAATTTTGCCTTACTCGTTGCCTAAATCCAAATTTAGTAAATTCAAGGGATGAGTGGATTTACGAATTTATAGATTACCAAATCCTAATAACGTTAAATTCTACTTGCAGCCAAATAGCCCCTTAGTAACACACAAATTTTCATTCATTTGGAAAAACTTGTCTTAGGAATCTTGTATCACACCTTTCTTACTTTCAATATGTATTTTTTATGAATACAATCGGTAGATGGCTTAACCATTGACACAAATTTCCATTCATTTGGAAAAACTTGTCTTAGGAATCTTGTATCACACCTTTCTTACTTTCAATATGTATTTTTTATGAATACAATCGGTAGATGGCTTAACCATTGACACAAATTTCCATTCATTTGGAAAAACTTGTCTTAGGAATCTTGTATCACACCTTTCTTACTTTCAATATGTATTTTTTATGAATACAATCGGTAGATGGCTTAACCATTGACACAAATTTCCATTCATTTGGAAAAACTTGTCTTAGGAATCTTGTATCACACCTTTCTTACTTTCAATATGTATTTTTTATGAATACAATCGGTAGATGGCTTAACCATTGACACAAATTTCCATTCATTTGGAAAAACTTGTCTTAGGAATCTTGTATCACACCTTTCTTACTTTCAATATGTATTTTTTATGAATACAATCGGTAGATGGCTTAACCATTGACACAAATTTCCATTCATTTGGAAAAACTTGTCTTAGGAATCTTGTATCACACCTTTCTTACTTTCAATATGTATTTTTTATGAATACAATCGGTAGATGGCTTAACCATTGAAGTGTGTAATGAATGTTGAATCATATATTGTTTCAAAGCTGGGTAATGGAGATCTTCAATATTGATCTAGATTTTGGAGCCTTTACAATCGAAATTATCTAAAAATTATTATTTTTAAGAGAATATAAACCTTTACCCCTGTTGATACGATTGAATTATTTGTCAATGATCAAATAAAAAAAAATTGCATTATGGGATTAATTGACTTTTAGTATAAATTTATGAATAAGATTATTTATTAGTTAGATTATTTAAATAATAAAATCATGATTTGATTAGAGGGATATTGAAGTTAGAACAATGGCCAAACTAAACTTTGAAATTTGCTCTAAAGAAAAATGATAAATTATGGCAAACTTTTTCCTTTCACACAAGATTTTCGATATCACAAAAGGGCCTCTATACAACATTTTTATTTAGCATAAGGCTGTATTTAAACATCATGAAGTAGCACATTTGAAGGAAACTATCTATATAATGTTAAATGTTTATCATAGTTATATATTTACACAATAGTAAGTGGCTTACGCTTGTTGGAAACAAAACATCTTCTATCATCCATTTAATATATTGATAATTTTTTTATAAATGCTTTTCCTGATTGAAGAAGAGGAAATTCATATAAAATAACTTATCTAACATCTGAATTTTGATATTTACATTGACTCAATGCAAGTTATCAGGAAAGCATCATACCATACACAGAGAGAGGGAAAACGCATACCATCAAACTACCAACAAGTAAATCGAGAAGATGGTAAAATGCAAATCATCAAACCACCAAAAGAAAAAGATAGTAAAACACAAACCATCAAACCACCCCCACAGAGAACAAAGGAGAAGAAGAGATATAATACAAAGATAGGCAGCGAGAGGCGACTACATNGAGAGGGAAAACGCATACCATCAAACTACCAACAAGTAAATCGAGAAGATGGTAAAATGCAAATCATCAAACGACCAAAAGAAAAAGATAGTAAAACACAAACCATCAAACTACCCCCACAAAGAACAAAGGAGAAGAAGAGATATAATACAAAGATAGGCAGCAAGAGGCGACTACACCGAGAACGGACAAAGGGGAGAAGGGAGCCGGGATTCTGCCTTAAAGCCACACAGCGATAGAGAGTGGGAGGAGAAGGCGAGAAGGGGTATTTGTGGGGATAGAGGGAGGGATTTCAAAAATTATAGAAGGGTACCAATGACATTTCACACTCAAAACGGAGCTCAAACCGCAGAACTCATCCTCCGACCTTTTTTTGACTTTGGCCGTTTCTNTAGAGGGAGGGATTTCAAAAATTATAGAAGGGTACCAATGACATTTCACACTCAAAACGGAGCTCAAACCGCGGAACTCATCCTCCGACCTTTTTTTGGCTTTGGCCGTTTCGNTCCTAAGACAAGTTTTTCCAAATTAATGGAAATTTGTGTGTTACTAAGGGGCTATTTGGCTGCAAGTAGGATTTAACGTTATTAGGATTTGGTAAATCTATAAATTCGTAAATCCACTCATCCCTTGAATTTACTAAATTTGGATTTAGGCAACGAGTAAGGCAAAATTGGATTTACTAAATCCAAAAAATTTGTAAATCCATGGAACTGTATTTCTTCATTCGGCTAATCCGATGATAAATACAACTAAAAGCCTCTGCCAAACAACCGCAGTAGAGCACATGTTTATTTGCTAATATTAAATGTCGCATATTTACNCTCTGCCAAACAACCGCAGTAGAGCACATGTTTATTTGCTAATATTAAATGTCGCATATTTACAAAAAAAAAAAGAGGTAAAACATTTCAAGAAAAAGATGAAGGTGTAGAACCAAAAGTGGCTACTCAAACCGACAAGTTTATTTGCTAATATTACATGTCGCATATTTACAAAAAGAAGAGGTAAAACATTTCAACAAAAAGATAAAGGTGTAGAACCAAAAGTGGCCACTGAAACTAGCAAGAGCTCATCCTTCAGCACAAGCTAGCTGGGCAAACGAATCCAGGAGTGAATGATAAAGGGTCAATTCAAGACACCAAAAAATAAAACAAAACCCAGTAATGCGCTCATGGGTCGAGTATAATAGGTCAAGTACAGAGGGTCAATTACGAAGAGAACCATAGGCAGAGAAACTCCCCCTACAACAAAAGAAGTCAAACGAGAAAATATCTCTCCAAGAACCCAATTTTATTGGGGATGTTACTAATAAAGACGGCTATATATCTCTAGAGATCTAGAAATGATATATGCTTAAGAATGTCGTTTTATAAAAGGACATCCCAATAAATATAGAGTATTAAATGTAAACAGGGATCCCCCAAATTTTCGNAGACGGCTATATATCTCTAGAGATCTAGAAATGATATATGCTTAAGAATGTCGTTTTATAAAAGGACATCCCCAATAAATATAGAGTATTAAATGTAAACGGGGATCCCCCAAATTTTCTGCTCACGGTAGCTAAGGAATCCCCCTCAAATCTCCTTCATCCTACTCATTGCTACCTTAGCTCGACTGCTCAACTCTCTCTCTCCCCCCTCCCTATTCTCTCTTTTTCCAAATGCTTCATTTCTTAGGTGAGATTCAAGAATAAATCTAGGTTCAACACCATAAAAAATTGTGATGAGTGTGGATCAAACTAGAAACAAGAAAAGAAACAACGCAAGGGAAAAACATAGCCACTGAGAAGTTGTGAGTAACATGAACTGTACCAGAGATTTTGTANCAAGAATAAATCTAGGTTCAACACCATAAAAAATTGTGATGAGTGTGGATCAAACTAGAAACAAGAAAAGAAGCAACGCAAGGGAAAAACATAGCCACTGAGAAGTTGCGAGTAACATGAACTGTACCAGAGATTTTGTTACCCAGTAGATAAATGATCTCAAAGAGTAGATGATGGAGATGATCAAAGGTACACTTACTAAAGCAACAACACTTTCATCTCAGCAGACAGCCCCTTCACGTCAAAGGAGGGAACCTAGCACTAAGTCAAAGGAGAGAACCTGGCACCAACGCTAGAAGAGCCCATTCACCAACCATAGGTGAAGAGGATGACGCATACTATTCTGATAGCATGGGTTCAACCCCATCAAATCGCAACAAATGAAGGTGTGTCAATGTGCCACAACCCAGTAAACTGGAGAATGTCTTCTCCATAGAGATCTCTAAAGCAAAACCCCTAAGTACTTCAAAACCCCGTCCCTAGAATCCCATCGTCAAACACTTCTGATCATGTCGCCTCTTTTGATTTCATAGTGAGTTCGCTAAGGACGAATGACGCATTGAAGTGTTGATTCTTCCTTATAACTCTTAAGGATTCTTCCATTAAATTGTTCAAAGGCTTGTTAATTGGAAGTGATAACTATTTCGTAGAGTTCAAGAAGAGTTTATAGCACAGTTCTCTAGCATGCAGAAGCCCCACAAAGAATATGCCGACGCTGCTGCAACTTATCAGGAATATGGAGAGTCCCTGAGTGCCTTTGTAACTGGCTTTCAAAACGAGATGCTGAAACTGAAAAAATATATAACCCACAATCATCCACGCTGCCCTAGCTCAAGGGCTTAAGAAGGGTACATTTTGATATGTGTTGGGCCTT
>JXCR01128151.1:3176-15160 GCA_002079205.1 Phalaenopsis hybrid cultivar | reverse complement strand
GTCCTTTTTTCTCTCTTCTAGCGATACAGTTTTTTTTTCTCTTCATTTCTTGAATGAGTTTAGCCCCTTTCTTCTTAAAGTAGTAATTCTCTCATATTTTAGGGGTGAATAAAAGAAAGTATATCACAATTTAGGGCATCACTAGAAGGAATAAGAAGATCTACTTATTTGCAAGTATCCACCATCAAGATTCATTATCCAATCAAATTTTAAAAAGGAGAAATCGGGAATCGAGACGTTTTGCCTAGCGAGCTGAGGCGTAAGCCTAAAAAAATCTCATAAAATTAAAAATAATTCATAAATATGATATAAACCGTTGATATGTTGTTTTAATTTATTATTTTAAAAGCATAAATCACAAATTTTTATCTTAAATTTTGATATAAAATAGAAGTTTCAATTGTGATTCTAGGTAAACATTCACTTAAAATTTAAATATTCCATTAAATTTAAGATCCATAGTAGACTCATATTTGCTTGTATTATACTCAAAAGAATCATTATATGTAATATCATCAAATTCTGGCTCATTTGAAATTTTAGAATGTTCTTATACTATTATTTTTTTCCTACTACCAATTAATCTAAAATCCAATATAATTTAAAATAAAAGAATAAATTAATTGCAAAATCAAATAATTCTATTTAAATCATCTTTTGATTTTCTTAAGGCTTTGTATCAAATATATTAAATATAACATAATATAATATAATATATTTTTTTTGTATAACTTGATCTAGGTGTCATCTCAAATGCCTTGAGGCATAATGCTTGGAGGCGCATGCCTCAGATGAAAAAGGCGCAGACTTCACTGGTGACAGTGAGGCTTGAGCCTCGAGGTTTTTTTTTTTTGTGCTCCTCTATTGTTGGCGTGCCTTGAGGCATATGCTTCTAATGCTTTTATGGATCCAATAAAGGGTTTTAACATCCCATCGCTTGGAACCAGCATATCAAAAATTCATTGGACTTTGCCAGCGTTATTTGTTTAAGGCACACTTTGCTTTTACTAAATTTTGCCTGTTTTATAAATGAATATATGCACCTCAGGCTTTACTTTGCTAGTAATGTTGGACTAACGTTAGAAAGCTCATCTTAGTCTCTGTAGTTTCCATCAGAATACGATACTTTAGATTGAACTAGCTTCGTGGTTGCTTTTGTTTCATGAACATTTCATTTTTTAACTGTTTTTATGTAAATTGACTCAAACTCTCTATTCCTTGCCTAGTTAAAGTCTTCTTTATTTTATAGATATAATTTGTATAATATTCATACTAATTTTTAGTTGTTATTTTCCAATCGTTAGCACATTTGGTTTTTTTATTGTTCCAAATAATACATTCAAGTTTGTGAATACTACAATGTTTTTCCTCTTTTTTTCAGATGACAATTTCTTTGGGCCTGTATCAACGAGCTTTATCAATTCTGGTCGTTTAAGTGAGTGTGGAATGGCGGATGACAACAATCATGACATCACACTTGATTCGACAGCCTTCTCTTTGCATTTCAGGAATATAGCTCCTCCAGATGACCAGTCAGCTAATTCAGTGGGAAGTCTACGGACACCAACAGTTGAGACACCGCCTAGTATCCCTATGGGCTTCTTAGTTGGAAGAGACCAGACTGAGGAACTGTCAAATAAATGTTCTGTTAGGCAAACGAGCAATGTTTCTGGTGATTGGGACAAAATTAATCTGTTTGTAGGTGGGTCTCTCAGCTATGGAAAGTTGTCTCTAACACTAGGAGCACTCATGGATGAAGTAAACTTGAGAATGCAACATAATTCTCCAATCATAGATCATAGATTTATAACTTCTACTTGTCAAACTGATGAAGTTGAAGGCATTAGGAATCTGTTAAAGGACGAAGAACAGTTTGGTAATCCTAATTCTTGCGATGATGATCCTGGTAGTATTATGCACTCCTCAGTTTCTCCAATGGGACATTCAGTTAGCAATGAATCCTTGCTACATGCAAAAGCTAAAGCATTAACGAATTACCCGAACGGTGAGAAAATAAAGGTGGGAAATAAGAAATTCATATATTAGGCTCTTTCTCTTTCATTTTGTGAAGTAACTGTTTGAAATGGTCTCTAAAGTGTAGCATTAAGCAGTGCTACAGATGCAATTTTAGATACTTTTCTTTTTGTTCTGAAAACATCGCCACACTGTTGTTCAATAATTGAGATCTCAATGAAATGGCTGCATTCTTGTGCTAGTATTCCATAAAGTTGGAGATCAATCACTTTATCAAGAAGTGAATGATACCAACTAATTCTATCTATTGTTATTTTTAGATGTTGATGTACTAAAAGTATACTATTTTCAATTTGTGCCTTATTATTTAGTTATATGGTGATTTAAGAATCACTAAATTAATGCCATATTTCTCCCAACTTACAAATATTATTGGGATTCTAAAGAAGTTACATGCTAGCATTTTGTTCCCCCCCCCTCCCCCCCAAATTTTGTCAGATATTCTATTCTAAAAGTATTTTTATTCAATGACATATTTAAACACGCAAGATTTGGTTGATTGAGTTACCCTGTATCGTAAAGCTCTATGCTAAACTTTTTAACTTTGGATGTGGGATGGGACTGAGGAACTACTGAGAAAACTGATCATGGAGATGGGAAAGACATCTAATTCAAGGATTAAGATTTTTTTCTTTCAACATTGTTCAAGCCGTAGCTGTCTTAAACTGAACTCTATTTTGGGAGAGCTTATTCTTCCCATGCCTGAAGAGTTTATGTTGGTCAGCTTCACTGTTTTACCTATTAATATTTTTCTTTCCAAGAGGTAAAAAATTCGTAGAACTTTACATTTGTCGATTTCTGCTCGCTAAAAAGGTGCTAGCTATATATATTATTAATGAGTAGAATGAAACATTTTGTGTTTTGTTATTTGTTAGCTTTCTTAGTCCTTCACTATTTTGGGTTTTACTGAATTAGGACCCCTTCAACATTTGTTTTCCTTGCAATTTCTTTGGGTCCTTTTAGATTTCATTATGCTTTAGGTTGTTTAGTCCTGGAGACAAGTAGTTTAGAACTATTTTATCAATTTTGTTCCATCCAAATTATTATTATTATATCATGAGATTATGAGATTATATTTTATAAAAATTATTGAGATAGTTCAGCATATCATTCCAACATTTATGTATTTTTTATACTATTTTAGAAGAGATTTCTATACGAAGAAAACACAATAAAAAAATAATAATTATGATATTCTATGAGTTGATAAGTAGGCAGAAAACTTGTTATAGAATAATTATAATAGTTCAATGATTGATGAGTATGCAGTAGAGGTTCTTCAGATCCATATGTTGGCAACATAAGAGGGTGTAAAGAGGGCATGTCTTAGGGTCTGTTTGGCGCAGCTGTTGATTATTTATAATATGCTGATAAACAGATTATTCTGATAATCTGCAGATTATCAGAATAATCTGGCTTGATGTTTGAAGCAGCTTATTCAGATTAGCTTATTGGTGGTTAAATGATATTTCTGCCCGTCTGATAAAACTGTTTGGGATAGCTTATTCAGAATAACTTATTGGTAGGGCAAAAACATATAGTGCAGAAACATACAATTATCACAGATTAGTTCCAAAAGATGACATACAGTTCTCACATTCTCGTGAGTACCAGAAAAAATAAAAAAAGTACAAAGATAAATACAAATAAAATGAGAAATATTAAAATATTTAATTTGAAACTCTGCCTACGACTGTCCTCATCTACACTATCAACCTGGGAAAACATCGGATTCCTATGACTGCTGCCAGTGTAATATGTGGGACTGCCAGCCCACCGGAAGAAACCGCAACGAGCTGAAACATCATTGACATAACCGTAGAACTGCCTCTCAAAGCTATGAGACTGACGTGACGTAAGCAACAAAGATGGTAGTCCACAATAACACAAAATACCTCTGTCTGTAACTGATATCCTATAAGACATATTTGTATAACTGCGGAAAAAAAAAAAACGAATGTCAGAACTTAACTCAAAAAAATAAAATACACATAAAAATTGATCTACATATATACGAAGAAAAGAAAGACTTGTTGGATTAACTGCCATATGTAGCATCTGCTGTAGACTCCCTCAGAGCAGCCATCTCGGCTGCACCCTCACCGTCCTGAGTTTCATATTCAGTAGATTCGATCTCATTATCAGCTAGAAATCCTGAAGGTTCTAGGGAGTCAATAATTGGATCATCATCAACAATATTGAAGTCCATATTTGAATGAGAGGGTTGTCGTCGGATGAAGTTGTGAAGTGCGATAGTAGCCACCATAATATGCACCTGTTTAGGAAATGAATACGAGGACATATCACGTAGGATAACTCATTTCTTCTTCCACACTCCAAATGTTCTTTCAATAACCCCTCGTAAAGAAGAGTGTCGTTTGTTAAACATTTCTTTTTTCCAATAATCGTGCCACTTGCTCGCTCTAAATCAGGAATATGGTATCTAGTGTCTGGATAGGGCTTCAAATAGCCTCTTAGCATCAAATACCCAACATCTACCAAATAATACTTTCATGTTATGAAAGACAATATTAATTAAAAATAATTGATGTAATTAACAAGATGTTTAGTTAAGATGAACAAACTTGGAGGTAGGTGAAGAAAACACTGTATTCTATTCCTAGTTGCATAGGAAAAAAGACGACTGTCATGTACACTTCCTTCCCACCCCGCGATTACATGTTGAAGTTACAGACTGCCATCACATTTTAGGTAGCTTTACCACTCCTACCAATAACGAGATCCTTTCATGACTTGGTAGTCGGGCATCCACATGCGTACCATCGATTGCTCCAATGCAGTTCTGTAACTCATAGTTAGCAATTCCACAGGTACTGAAGTAAAAGTAACAAACTAATCAAACTTACTTTGAAATACGACATGTAATGGGGATCATTTGCAATTTGTTTAGGAATAGTTGCGAACGATGAATTAGATGACTTAATGTTTTGCGTTGCTAAGCTCGCAAGTGCTTGTATACCTTTATAGAAATATCGACTAATTGTTTTTGAGGAATGCTGAAATCGCTCTATAGCTCCTCTAACCGATTCATTCTGTGAGAGAATATATAATATTATAGCCAAGACCTCTCTCGCGGTCGTTCTAGAGGAATCTTGGAGGCCGTGGTTACAACATAAGTCACGTAGTAGATCCATAAAAATGGGTGCACTCATTCGAAAAATGTTACTGAACCTTATTGGATGTCCAACAAGCATCTCACCCACCCGTTTGTCCCCAACATATGAGGACGCCATGCGTGGTATCCTTCTAGTGCTGGAGCGGTAATATTCCAACAATAATATTGCTATTGCTGCAACCTATGCCATTCTTTTACGACGTTCTTGTTGTAGATTCATCCTGAAGTTATAAATTCATTAGGATGAAATAATCTAGCAGAAAATGACATAAATGAAATGCATCTAATGAAGAAAGCATCTGGAAAATGCCATAAATGAAATACAAAACATCAATAAATGAAGTACATAAACTGAAAGTCCAATCATCAGGAAATGCAGTACATCAAATGAAATTCAAAGCATCAGGAAATGAAATACAAAGCAATCTCATTCGTCTACTAAAACACGTAAATATTCATAGCGCAGCTCGGGTCGTATGGCCATGAACATTTGCCGACGAGTAGGACCTCAAGTTTTTTAATAGATTTTGCTTGAAAGCGCATATCAAAAACTACTTTTGGAATAATGTCTAAAATGACAACGTAGTCTCAGATGGTGCTGTCTGGGGGAGGTGGAGCTGAAAAAGCAGCAACTAGTTCATGAAATGAGCTTTTGACAAAACCATCCGTCTCTTTCTTCCTCTTGGCAAGCCTAGGCCTTTTCGACATGGGACTAGACTCTCCCATCTCTTTTTGGTTAATGCTAGGTCCTTCTTCATCAACTATTACCTATTCAGGTGACAATTCATCTGGTATTCCTAAAAATCCAGATTCACTTGGGTTAAATGAATTCTTTCTAGTCGCCACAACCCCCCTAAACATTATGTCCAGTTTTTCCTCAAACTCTGGCTCAATTCCGCACTGCCTATATTTTTTGGCAGTTGACATTACCTAAAACATAAGACATTTATTAGATGTGTTTAAGCATTAACTGAAAAAAATAATGAAATTAACAAAAGAAGTTTGTATTTATTACCTCCAATCTTTCTGCCCACCATTCATCTGAAGCATCTATAGTTCGTTTAACGGGATCCCAACCAAATCCGGTAGATCTATACGTTTCAGCTCCTTCCATATTTTCCATTCATTCTTCAATTGGTCCCATTTGTTTTTGAATTTAAGTCTGTCGTAATCTCTTCCAGTCAATGCTTTGAATCTCTTAGCAATGTTTTGCCAACCTTTCTTATTGAAATGCGTGGTTGGTCTGTTCCCCAATTCCATATATTCCAAAAAATATTTGTAACATCTTTATCCCACATTGCAGAGGGACCCTCTTCATTCACCTTAGACATTGAACTTTAGGGAGAAAATGAAAGTATTATCTAAAAGTGTAATAAAAAATTCTTTATCCTATGAAATTTAAAAAAAATAACAAATTATAAATAAACATTGACATCCAACATTCATTTCCACAATAGTTCAATTAAAAAAAAAACAAGTGAATAAGAGATTTATGTGGTTTGGTCAGCGACCTACATCCACAGGTGGAAACCCACAAAAATTTTATTAGGCACAACATGAAAGAATACATATCTATGAACCGAAAAACAGATTTCCACTATAATTCTCATAGCACTATAATGCTCTCATATCTCACTTTTCACTATAATTCTTACATAGCACTACAATGCCCTCAAATGCCAACCAAACTACTCCCAAGTTTGTATTTATGAAGCAAGCATATACGAAGCCATTAGGAGACCAAACTGGAGATCAAACAGTAATATCGCTAAAGCTGCATTTTAGTTTCAAGGGACAAAAAATATGGAGCAAGAGTCATAACAATATTGTAAAGGAAATCCCAACAGTTGTGCCTTAAAAGCAATAATCATCGAATGGATGCAACATGATCAGTATTCAGCAAGCATGAAAGCGGGAATTCTGCTTATACTAATCGTTACATGAGAAAACATAACACATTTCCATGGAGAACACAAGAAATGACAAGCTGCAGCAATTAGAAGCTTTCATTTTTAGCTTCAAAGTAATCTGTCAGAATAATGCAGACATCACCGATCAAAAAAAATTCAAGGCTCATACTAATGGCATCACCTGCCAAAAAAAACTTCATTTTTAGCTTCAAAGTAATCCACAATTTACTCATATTGGACAGATGCATCAATTAAAAGCCCTCAATACATGTAAAACTTGTCAATTAAAAGCCTTCAAACCAAAAAATGCTGCAGCTATTTCACAACTTTAATCAAAACTGCAGCTAATCAAACCATCCCAGAAAAGCCTTCTCCTCTAACAATTAACAATATTGCTTTCTTATGTGATCACAAGCTCAAGAAAGCATGAATTTTGCTTTGTTTATCTCTTTAAAAGCTGATAAAGTTGTATATAGTGATAAACAGTCATATGAGTTGTACATAGTGATAAACAGTCATTCATATGACTGTAAAGAAAACATTTAAGGAGGCTAAAATAAAAATAAAATGGCATTTAGATAGTTACCAGCCAATCCCTATCTATTTACGTATCTAACACCTAAAATTTGTTTTTTATTACATTTATATCATCCAAATTTTGCACATCACATAGAAAATTTCACCATTTTAACTTTTAAAATGTGAAAAATACTTTTCCAAGCAAAGGTAAGGTGGTATCAATGCAAAAATTGTGTTATGTATGTAAAATATGTTAAACCATAACTTCTCCAAACAACAGGTAAAGATATATCAATTTCTTCCCACATTATTGATGTGAGCTTTCCGAAAAATAAGAAAGTCATACAAGATTTCATAAAGGAAAAGCCAAATCTCTCCATTTTATGAACATAAAGGAAAAGCCAAATCTCTCCATTCTGTTGAACAAGAAAATGTGACTATTTTCATAACTATATCGAAGGCTTTCATAACTGTATCAAAGGCGAGGGCGAGGGAGAGACGGGAAGGGCGAGAAGAGATCAAAAAATTATACCTCATATGCGTCGATCTCTCCGTTAGTGAAGGACCACAGCCTCGTAAAGGAAGGTTAAGGGCGAGGCGGGAAGGGGCGAGGGCGAGGGCGAGGGAGACAAGGGAAGGGCACCACAAGAAATATTAACCTAAACGCGAGAAGCATACGCTGAACGGAGCTCCAGCCCGGATTGCAGAACTATTAAGGAATTAGCGATATTAAAACGCAGTGTTAAGAAAACGTACCGGCGAACGCACTATTCAAATGGAACGGTGACGTTTTCAAAATGCCACTACTCTCAATAAGCTGCCCCAAACGGGCCCTTAGTGAGTGTGGATCTTAATTAAAGAAAATTATGTAGATGTTCACCCCCACCTCCCTCCCCCTTCAAACGAATGAAATAATGCATCCCTTCCAAACTTGATTGATGAGATCGGAAAGATTGTCCATTATTATCTTTGGTGAAAAATGCATTAAAGAGTTTACTTCAGGTTTTAAAGAAAGTATAAATAAAACCACTAGCAACTTTTTTCTTTATGAAGTGCCTGTCCATTCCAATTTACTTGGGATTATGTGCAGTTTTAATTTTTGACTTGTTATCTAAATTGAGCCTCATAGGATTTTTTTTATTTAACCTTTAAATCTTCTATAAAATTTTTTACTCCATAGCAATTCTTTGAAATGCAATGTTTTTGCTTTTACATTCATTGTTGTTTTTGCGTTTTATTCTTTACTTATCCTATTCACGAGGTTGCCTTCTAAGAATGTGTAATATTTTGAATTTGACCTTGTGTCAACCTTAGAACCATATCATATTCATTTGTGTATGCTTTGATAGCCAAATTCTCACTTTTTTTAATTATTTTTTTTTTGTTCGACATTCTCTTCAAATATTGTGGAATTTTATGTGCAACAACATCGTGTGATTCTATTGCTCCTGTGAACCCTCCCCTTGAAAATACTATTTCTGCTAGAGATGAGAAGCTGGATGGCCCTGCTGGGCAACCTACACTTTTAAACCCTATTGAAAATAATAATGAAGGACCCCTGCCTACAAGGACTGAGGATCAGGAGAACCTTGCAGCTCTTTTGGAAGTATCAGCGGTAGAGGCGACAACTCTTACCTCACATACACTTTTGGGCACAACTGTTGGCAATCTTCTACTGCAGCACTACCACTTCATCCGAATGAGCAACAACCTCCGGATGAGGAATGACAGGTCTACACTTTCAGGAGAAAGAAGAAGAATGAAGATCTACTTGAACTAAGAAATCTAATGGATGATACTCGGGTTACTTCGGGCAATGGTACACACCTCACCAATCTGTTAGCTGGTTCTTTTCCGAGAACTAGAGGCAGAGACAGAACTAAAGTGGGTCGACCTGGTTGATCTCTTATGTATGAATATAATGGATTTAGCCTTAAATTTAACCAAACACTCNACTGTATCAAAGGCGAGGGCGAGGGAGAGACGGGAAGGGCGAGAAGAGATCAAAAAATTATACCTCATATGCGTCGATCTCTCCGTTAGTGAAGGACCACAGCCTCGTAAAGGAAGGTTAAGGGCGAGGCGGGAAGGGGCGAGGGCGAGGGCGAGGGAGACAAGGGAAGGGCACCACAAGAAATATTAACCTAAACGCGAGAAGCATACGCTGAACGGAGCTCCAGCCCGGATTGCAGAACTATTAAGGAATTAGCGATATTAAAACGCAGTGTTAAGAAAACGTACCGGCGAACGCACTATTCAAATGGAACGGTGACGTTTTCAAAATGCCACTACTCTNACTGTATCAAAGGCGAGGGCGAGGGAGAGACGGGAAGGGCGAGAAGAGATCAAAAAATTATACCTCATATGCCCCGATCTCTCCGTTAGTGAAGGACCACAACCTCGTAAAGGAAGGTTAAGGGCGAGTCGGGAAGGGGCGAGGGCGAGGGAGACAAGGGAAGGGCACCACAGGAAATATTAACCTAAACGCGAGAAGCATACGCTGAACGGAGCTCCAGCCCGGATTGCGGAACTATTAAGGAATTAGCGATATTAAAACGCAGTGGTAAGAAAACGTACCAGCGAACGCACTATTCAAATGGAACGACGACGTTTTCAAAATGCCACCACTCCCAATAAGCTGCCCCAAACGGGCCCTTAGTGAGTGTGGATCTTAATTAAAGAAAATTATGTAGATGTTCACCCCCACCTCCCTCCCCCTTCAAACGAATGAAATAATGCATCCCTTCCAAACTTGATTGATGAGATCGGAAAGATTGTCCATTATTATCTTTGGTGAAAAATGCATTAAAGAGTTTACTTCAGGTTTTAAAGAAAGTATAAATAAAACCACTAGCAACTTTTTTCTTTATGAAGTGCCTGTCNGATGAGATCGGAAAGATTGTCCATTATTATCTTTGGTGAAAAATGCATTAAAGAGTTTACTTCAGGTTTTAATGAAAGTATAAATTAAACCACTAGCAACTTTTTTCTTTATGAAGTGCCTGTTCATTCCAATTTACTTGGGATTATGTGCAGTTTTAATTTTTGACTTGTTATCTAAATTGAGCCTCATAGGATTTTTTTATTTAACCTTTAAATCTTCTATAAAAATTTTTATTCCATAGCAATTCTTTGAAATGCAATGTTTTTGCTTTTACATTCATTGTTGTTTTTGCGTTTTATTCTTTACTTATCCTATTCACGAGGTTGCCTTCTAAGAATGTGTAATATTTTGAATTTGACCTTGTGTCAACCTTAGAACCATATCATATGCATTTGTGTATGCTTTGATAGCCAAATTCTCACTTTTTTTAATTATTTTTTCTTTGTTCGACATTCTATTCAAATATTGTGGAATTTTATGTGCAACAACATCGTGTGATTCTATTGCTCCTGTGAACCCTCCCCTTGAAAATACTATTTCTGCTAGAGATTAGAAGCTGGATGGCTCTGCTGAGCAACCTACACTTTTAAACCCTATTGAAAATAATAATGGACCCCTACCTACAAGGACTGAGGATCAGGAGAACCTTGCAGTTCTTTTGGAAGTATCAGCGGTAGAGGCGACAACTCTTACCTCACATACACTTTTGGGCACAACTGTTGGCAATCTTCTACTGCAGCACTACCACCTCATCCGAATGAGCAACAACCTCCGGATGAGGAATGACAGGTCTACACTTCCAGGAGGAAGAAGAAGAACGAAGATCTACTTGAGCTAAGAAATCTAATGGATGATACTCTGGTTAGTTCGGGCAATGGTACACACCTCACCAATCTGTTAGCTGGTTCCTTTCCGAGAACTAGAGGCAGAGGCAGAACTAAAGTGGGTCGACCTGGTTGATCTTTTATGTATGAATATAATGGATTTAGCCTTAAATTGAACCAAACACTATTCTAGATTTACAACATTTGGATTTGATAAATCAGAATTTACCAGATTTACTAAATTCTACATAATCTAAATCTTCTAGGTAGCCAAACACCAGTTTAAGACAGTACTTGAGTTGACTCATCACGCAAACAAATTAGATAGTGTCACGTATAATATGTAATAAACATATTAGTTTTTTTGCCACTCTTTGCTATGAGGTTTTTTTTCAACTTATGTCATCTGTACCATCTACAGTTTTTGTCAAAATTCCATGGAACTTTTTTGACATGTTTACATTTTAACTTACCCATTTCTTCAACAACTCTATTATGTAATTTTTTGCTTTAATTTTTGGAGCATCCTTTTATTTAGCTCTCCATTCCCTCTAGGTCAATACTTATCATGATAATGTAGTCAACATAAATTATTATTGAGGAGACTTCTCTTGAAGCCATGTGTTATGGTCTATTTAATTTTATTTGTATTTTGTTTTAAACTGTATCTTGACAAA
>JXCR01128148.1:1866-14037 GCA_002079205.1 Phalaenopsis hybrid cultivar | reverse complement strand
TCTGAATTTTGCACATCTTGAGGCCAGTGGTTCAATTATTCTATCAACAGAATGATATGAAGTAAATTTATAGGGCGAAGATATTGTAATTTTCGTATTGTTATGACATAGTACAAAATACCTGCTTATGTAGTTACAAATGAAGAAAAACCGTGTGACTTTGGAATAAGTCTCCATAGTACGTCTCAACGCATTCTGCCCAGCTGATATTCAAGACAAAAGCAGTTTGCAAATGTGCTAACTAAACCACTGAAAAAAATCTACGTACCTGAGCATCTTCAGTCATTGAATCTGCTTCATCTAAGATGATGATTTTGTAAGGTGGGCAAGGATAGCCACTTGAATTCACAAATAAAAATTGTGGTGAGTGCATGAATGTGGCAATGAAACAATGCATTACTCCGACTTGAACTATAATTGATAAGAGCATGGTTATCGACCAAATTATTCAAACATATTACTTACCCTTGGCGCATACCAGAACCCACAGCAACAGCAGCAAAATCCTTTATTTTTGTCCGTACGACATTGATCCCACGATCATCACTTGCATTTAGTTCTAGTACTCGTGATTTGTACAATTCCGGACTGCAGAAGATAGATCAAAGACATGAAAAAACAAGAGGGAAAGAAAACGAAAAATTTCAGCTGTTTTTAAGCTTCGAGCACATTTTGCTTTTTTCTCTGTGAGATCAATCAGCAAAAATAAAGATCATTATATACACAAATAACTGAGATAAAGGGTAAGAATTATAATTAATGATGCAAATATGAAAAATCTATACTCATCAAACGTGCAAATTGTGTGCATTGATATTGATTAAGTTATCTAACTTGTCTTAATTACAATTTTTTATTCTTCCAGTTTATTTAATGTAACATACATATAATAATGTTGCCTATGAGATTGGGAAGTATTCGCTAATATTTTGATCCATTTGGTCAGTTTCGTTTGCAACTAGACCTACAAGCAAATCGATTCAACTCTCATTAGAGTCCGTGGTTAGCTTTCTTTATCGTCTATTCAAATAAGCCAATTCTCTATTTCTGCCTAAGCAAATGCATGGTACATTAACCAAGTAAAGATTCAAAATTGCGTAATTACAGGCAATTGAGACAGTACAAAAAAAGCAACGAGGCAAATGTCTCAAGTTGTGGCAGTAGAGTCATACGCCATAGCTTTATTTCGAATAAGTATCTCATTAAATTATTTTTAAATTTTAAATTTATAAACCTAATATATCAAATTAAACGTGTTTAACTATTTATTTAAATCTAAAATATAGCAAATTTTGCATTTTTTCGGTGAGATCAATCAGTATAAGTAAAGATCATTACAATCATGACTAGGTAAGATAGATGATAAGAATTAGAATTGATGATGCAAATCTGAAAATCTATACCATCAGAGGTGCAAATTGTGTGCATTCATATTATTTAAGACATTGTAATTATTGCTTTATTTTTCCAAATTATTTAATGTAATATACCTATAATAATGATGCCTATGAGAATGGCATGTGTTCCCTAATATTTTGATTCCTGTGGTCAGGTTTGTTTGCAACTTAAACTGAAAGCAAGTTGATTCAGCTCTCATTAGATTTCTTTCAAATGTGCAAAGTGGGCTAATTATGTGCCGTTTTCTTACTTTTTTTGTGTCAAATTTATGCTTTCACGTGATATATGTAATCTATGTTTGTAATATACAGGTAGAACATATATTTTGGAGAACAATTACATTTACAACTCAATGCTCCAACATCAAATATATAGCGCAACAACTCCCATTTGATAGTGACACAACGCCGAAGGAGCAGCGCTTCAGCTCCCGAATTAATATTTTTTATGTCAAAAATCTGAGAACACAACACTACGGCACCCGAAGCAAACGCCCTAGCGCCTTGACTAGAAACACCCCGAGGTCAGGAAGACAGCATCTTTGTTTTATGCCCTAATTCAAAAATCAGAGAACACGAAAAGTGGAGTTCAGACAACGCCGCCGAGTTCTCTCATAGCGCTGCAATTCCACATCGCGGTGTCTCAGCGCTCAGTACCAACTTACTTCAGTTTGAGCGGTTCTAGTGATGGTTTGGCATGAATCTCTATATGAAGGGAGATTTTGGATGAAGGAGAGTTTTTTTAATCTTCTTAATATTTCTTAATGTCTAGGGTTTCTAGGGTTTATATTCGTAAGTGTGTAGTGAGTGAGAGAGCTTGTATTGAGAGACAACTAAAAAGCAAGCAAAAGGGAAAATCACATTGGAAGAAGGATTCACTTAGGAGCAAGGATAACTTGTAAATTTTGCTTTAATTTCAATGGACTTCATATTTTCTTTCACACGAGGAAGAAGCACTTTCTTTTTTGGATTGATATAAAAATACTAAGCGAATCTATGGTAGATTAATAAGCATTTGAAATGTATGAGTTGATGTTTTAATATTTCATTCATCGTTTATACCACAAGCAGGTCATTTGATTTGTTAACATATGTTGTAATATAGAACCATCAAAAGAACACTAGAAGCACAAATAAATTAAAACACAAATACTTAATAAAATAGGAATACTGCCAAAAAAATTTGTAATCATTTTATAGGAATAGAAAATTGTGAAAAATTTTGCAAGGTTAAGAAAGTTTAATGATAACATGATATTCTAATGATTGTTATGTCTCAGAAGCGAATAAAAAATGATTGGTCCTTGATTGTCAACTACAATAGGAGAATCTAGTTGAGAAACTTATATTTTGCATAAAGTAATTCAGGAAAAATTTTTATCATTAGTGACAGACTTACCTTTGATTTTTCGCTTTGAGATTAGAACTTTTCGTTACATTTTAAAATTTGAAGGCTTCGAATTAAACTAAGAAATAGTAGACTAGTAATTAATTTGTTTTGAGAAGTAACTTATTTCTCATGGAATTTATAACTCGGGCTCTAAAATTCGAACACTACTTAATCAACATGTATACTTATGTGATTAATATATGCATCATTGCATAACAGATCAATTCCTCAGTTCAATTATTCAAATCCTCTATTCCATTGAGCCAACTCCCTCTTTTTGTACAGGCATACGCTATTTTTTTTTCTAGCCATATGCTTGTAGTAACTAAGTCAAGGTTCAAAATTGCATAATTTTAAGTAGTTGAGTCGCATAAAAAAGCAATTAGGTGTATGCCTTATGTGTGATAGTTAAGGCATATGTCTTAGTGTTACTTGAAGTAAGCCTCAAATTTTAGGGTTTACATTTCTTAAAGATCGTAGTTTATAAACCTAATATATCAAATTAAACCTATTTAACTAGTTTAAATCTAAAGCAACTAGGAACACACAAGAACCACACATCCTCAAGACATGCAAAACCAAGCCATATGCCTAGGAACATTTACAATTACACCCCAACCCACTGCGTTGTAGTCTCCATGCTGGTCGACAACTACTGCTTATGTGCCAATAATTCTTCTTTTTTTTTTCCTGGGCTTCTTTACGCTTATTTATGTCTTTATTTAGAGTATTTATCACTTTAGTAATTTGCATTTCACATTCTATATTTTGAATAAAGTTTTCAATTTGAGGCTTTTTTTAATTTCTTAAAAGTTTTTGAAAAAAAAGTTCATTAAGAAATATAAAAGATTCAACTAAAATTATAATGTTTTAAGTGCAACTTGCAAAGAAGAGAGTTTACACTTACATGAAATGTCAGTATTAAATAAGAATGAAATAAGTTTTTTTTCTTCTTCCAAATATGTTACACCATTTACCGAATAACCTGAAGAAGTGAAAGAAGATATCATGCTTATTTAAATAAAAACACCAAGTAAAAGCATTTATTCACAACAAAGTTTATAGCAACATATATTATGGTAGTAGACCAAATGGTAAATATTTTTCTTCGCCTATGATACAAATTTCCAATAGACGTGCTATAGGACCTATAGCTAATCCCATTCGACTGCATCCTTTCCAGAAGCTAACAACCCAATTTATCAAACTCCCCGACCATCCAATAACATAGAAACCTGCTCAATTTTCAGGAATTTTATTTTTGGTATATTTTATTTTTAGTATTTTCTACTAGAATTTTTTTTATTGTTGATAATGTTGGTTTCTATTTTTTAGTATGAAAATGTTGTGGCTGATTTTGTGGCGTACTTAATTTGGTGGCCTTCCATACTATTTATCCTGTAAACATTTTTTTATGAAATTGACAATTAATAATTATTCTCTCCCAAAAATTGCATGGTATCAAAACCCAAAATTACGGTAGAAATCACAACCGAAATGACTCTGAAGCTTCGAACGAGCGCTGTTTTGCTTATGAAGTAGCAGCTCCTTAAGGTAACCATTACTCATATTTTATCCATCGTGACCAACCGCGACCAAGCTCGTGATTGAATTCCGGTCGAGGTCACGCATGTCTACTAGCGCTTGAGCTGCTTGGCCTGCTCATTCACTAGTTCTGCACTCGCGATCGTCCTCTTGAGCCGCTTTGATTGCCCACATCTACAGGTAGTGCATTTTTCCTCGAGGCAATCAGTAAACATGAGCTTCTCTTCTCTAATTCTGATGATATCGTGTAAGTCGGAGAAGAAGACCGAAGCCCAAATAAATTCTACCATCTCTAACGGTTCTAGTAATTCTAAAACCATTTCGCCTCACCCTAGCTCCGCTCATGGATGTATTTGTTAATATTATCCCCAGAATTCAGTCTCTTACCTCATAGCTATAAAACTCAATAGACAGAACTATCTCAAATGAGCTCAATTCATAAAATTTAAATTCACTAGTGAAATTTCGAAACCTACTATTGGTGACCCTAATTTAAAAAATCGCATTTTGAAAACTCTCTTGTTATGACTTGGCACAACACATCAACCATGGAGCGTCGTAGGAAAGTTTCACATATTTCTTCTCACTAATTAAGATATTTGGGCGGACGTTCCAGATCTTTATTCAGACATGAGGAACTCTTCCAAAATTTTTGACTTGAAAACTCAATTTTGAAAATCCAAACAGAATAACTGTGATGTTACTACCTATTATAATGAGTAGATAACATTATGACAAGAGCCTGATCAATATTATAAAGATATTTGAAAAAATTCAGACGACTATGCTCGTCATAAGAAGAGAGAAAAATTATTGGGCTTACATTTTTTAGCAAACCTTAATCGGTTTTGATAACATTATGGCAGTTTCAAAACTCTCTTGTTATGTCATTTTTTCAATGTGAAGTTTATATGTTTGCTAAACAACATATTGTGTCATTTTCTCCCCCAACTTACAAACTCACCACACCATTCACTATAATTCAATTTGATATATGAGGTACTTGCAAAACTCTCACAAATTCTAAGAAAAAGTAGTTTGTGACATTTAGTACTCACAAGATTAACTTGGATTTATTTAATGAAAGAAAAATTTAAAGTGGAAATAATTTTTAAACACTTATATACCATGGTATAAACACAATTTTTAAAAATGCTCAAATATAACAATCATAATGTCGTGAATATATCAAATATATTTTAGGTCAATTTTTCAAAAAAGAAATAGTTCACCAAAGCTCTTGTGTCGAGACTACAATAAAATGATTTGGTTGAAAACAAAAATAAAAATTTATTGGGAGTAACTCAAGCATTATTGTTTAACAATCAGATTTCAAAATATCTTTGGGGAGAAATAATTCTTAATGCTACATTTATCATAAATAGAACACAATAAAATTCTAAACTTTAAAATGTCATTTAAAGTTTTTGATAAAATTTACCCAACAAATCAACTCTCATTTTCTTTACTATTAAATTAAAAATATTTGGATGTAGTGCATTTGTTAACATTCATAGTCATACGCAAGGAAAACTTGAATCCCGAGCCAAAATATGATTGTTGGTTATGCTCCCACTAAAAAGAGGTATAAATGTTTTTATCATATTTTTTAAAAAAATTTATTATGAATGTCATCTTTTTTTAATTGCACCTTTTATGACTCATCTTCAAGGAATGACAAAATAAAGATTTGACTACTATGTTCATAATCTTTTTCAAATTGAAAATCCAAGCGATATTATATCAAAAGAAAATTAGTCGACTTTTAGACAAAAAATGATTTAGGTCTTCCTACAATATCATCTCATGATGTTTATGATATTATAATAACTGACAAAAAAAGAAATAGAAAAAAACGACAACACCAATACCATTTTATATTGTCTACTTATGCTAGAGGACAACTATATATATTGTTCCATTATGTCATAAGTAAATTTAACCCATTTTTCATGTTTATACCTCACAATTGTCTTGTATGGAGATTCTTAATACTGTGTAGGATGCTCTGAAAGTTTCTAAGTGTAAGGAAGCCATCTTCGAGGAGATGAAAGCTCTTGAAAAAAATAGCATTTAAGAATTGATTGATCTACTTAGAGAAAAAACAAATATAAAGTGTAAATGGGTGTTTACAGCAAGTTAATTCTGATAGCTATCTAAAACGGTACAAGGTTCAACTAGTTGTTAAGAGATTCGCGCAAATCAATGGTATTGATTACTTAAAAGAATTCAGCCCAGTAACAAAACTAAATTCTACAAGAGTTCTTCTCCACTTGCAACTAACCTTGACTGGCCCCTACCATTGTTGGATATAAAAAATGCATTTCTCAACGGGGACTTGGAGGAAAAAGTATGCACCTTAGGATTTAGTGAAAATTTTGGAACAAATGTATGTAAACTAAAAAAGTCCTTATACGAGTTGAAGCAGTCACCGAAAGCATGGTTTGAGAATGTTACTTTGTTTGTTAAAGGTCAGAGATATACTTAAGGGCAAGAAGATCATACAATATTTTTAGATATTCAAAAGATGGAAAAATAGTCATATTGATTGTGTATGTGGATGATTTATTTATTATCAGAGATGACATATATAAGATTAACCATTTGAAGATTTTCCTCTCATCAGTTTTGGAGATCAAAGACGTGGGATCTTTTAAATATTTCATTGGTATGGAGGTTGTTCAACCAAATAAAAAGATTGTTGTTTCTCAACAAAAGTATGTTCTTGATCTTCTAAAACAAATGGGATGAGTAATTGTAGGTCTGCAAACACTCCAATTGATCCCAATAAAAAACTAATAGATGGAAAGAAAGGTGATCCAAAGAAATATAATTTGGTATCAAAAGTTGATGGGAATGTAGAAACACTCATTACATAAACGGCGGATATTGTCTTTGCTTTAAGTTTGGCAAGTCATTTTATGCATCGACCCTATGACAAATGCCTTCAAGCAGTTAATAAAATTCTCATATAAATGAAAAATTACATCAAGCAAGGGCTTACTCTTTCGGAAGACCATAAAACATAACAGAGAGACAGACACAGACGCGGATTGGACGGGCTCAATTATTAACAAAAGATCAACGTCTGAATACTATACTTAGGTCAGGGAAAATCTTATTACATGACAAAGTAAGAAACATAAGTGACTGTGAAAGATAATGTCGAGACAGAATTTAGGGCTACAGCTAATGGAGCATGTGAAATGTTATGGTTGAATAGAATTCTTGAAGAGCAGTGAATCCCGATAAATATGCCCGTGAAGTTGTCATGTTACAATAAAGTTGTCATAAGCATTGCAAAGAAACCAGTTATCTATAGCTAGACCTTTCTTGAGATAATTTTTAATAAATAAATTACTACATCTTGGGGGCCATTGTTGGACAATCGAAAAAGATAAAAACAACTCATGAAAAATATGTTTTACTAGCTTGGACACAAAATAGGTTGAAAATATAGTTTCAGTGTGATATACATGTAGAGCAATCAAAAATAGAAAACACTACGGAAAATACATTTCCTAACCTATCCCATTTAAACCTTGGGAAGACGTTCTTATAAATTTTATTTTTGGTTTACCTAGAACTTCCTAAGGAAATGATAGTTTTTTTGTATTTCTTGAGCATTGTGATAAGACAGCCTACTTTCTATCTTCCATTAAAAAAATAATAATTCACATATTACCAACTTATTTTTAAAGAATTTGTCAGACTATAATTTATAATGTGCAGTAAATTCTAATAAAGATGTAAAATTTGTTTCATATTTTTTAAAAATATTATGAAAAATAATTGGAATGGAAACAAACATCTAAAGTAACTAATAATAATAAGAAAACTAAAAAAGCTCCTTTTGAAATGTATATGATTATAATCCTAAAAGGCCAATTGGTCCAACAAATATTCTATTGAATACTGCATTCAAATTTGCACATAAATTTCAGGGTCTTCTTGTAAATTTAAGATAAAAACCAATGCTAAATTTATATATCAAAACCATTCCATAAGTGAATTTAATGAAGGTGAATATGATTCAATTNTATATATATATATATATATCTATATATATGTATGTATATTATATATATCTATATATCTATACATATGTATGTATATATCAATATATCTATACATATGTATGTATATATCTATATCTAAACATATGTATGTATATATCAATATATCTATACATATGTATGTATATATCTATATCTATACATATGTATGTATGTATATATATATAAATATATATATCTATACATATGTACATACATATGTATATATCTATATATATATATATATATATAGATAGATATATATATATATACATACATATATATATAGATAGATATATATATATATATACATACATATATATAGATAGATATACATACATATATAGATAGATATACATATATATATAGATAGATATACATACATACATATATATATATACATACATACATATATATATATACATACATACATATATATCTATATATACATACATATATATCTATAGAGATATATATATGTATGTATATATATGTATGTATCATGTAACCTTAAGAGACTTTGAATGAATTTTAAAGACCTGCCTTCTTGCAATAGATGGCTTGGTTTGTGAAATTTCCTAGTTATAATGCATTATTAAAACCCTAACTCCAATGTACACCTTCCTCTCCACTCTACTCTCCTTTCAAACCCTAGAGTTCAACCCTCTTAGCATGCCAAAGTTATAACTAACCGAAAACCTAAACCCTTCTCCTTAGCCACATCTCCCTTCGCCCACTCCAAACCCTATAATTAACTACACATTACCTTTCCAAAACCCTAATAACCCCATCAGCTAACCTCCCTCACTCTTCTTTAGCCTATAAAACCTAATTCCTTAAAACTTAGCCTTCCANCCTCTTAGCATGCCAAAGTTATAACTAACCTAAAACCTAAACCCTTCTCCTTAGCCACATCTCCCTTCGCCCCACTCCAAACCCTATAATTAACTCCACATTACCTTTCCAAAACCCTAATAACCCCATCAACTAACCTCCCTCACTCTTCTTTAGCATATAAAACCTAATTCTTTAAAAACTTAGCCTTCCCCCTTTCTCAACCCCCTCCACACCTCTCAAACACAACCCCAAAACTCTACTAACCCATGCTTCTCCCTCATATCCTCCAACAAATCTTCAACAACTAAAATCCCTAGACTCATCTTATTGTCACTTCTATTGATCTAAAATGCATAATAAAATCACTTAATACTAAAATTTTATATTAAAACATTAGAAGATACAACAAAAACAAGCCCTTATCCCACTAAGGGGTTCTTTTTAAAANTCACTTCTATTGATCTAAAATGCATAATAAAAGCACTTAATACTAAAATTTTCTATTAAAACATTAGAAGATGCAACAAAAACAAGCCCTTATCCCACTAAGGGGTTCTTTTTAAAGGAAAGCTCGTCACCAAATGAGTAGTTTAAGCTCACTAAATAGCTTCATTTTAGAAGTTGAACAGTTTGCTAGCATCTTCATACAGACAATGTAGAAAATAAGCATTCTAGTGGTCATAAGATCTTTCTCCAATATCGNGTTGAACAGTTTGCTAGCATCTTCATATAGACAATGTAGAAAATAAGCATTCTAGTGGTCATAAGATCTTCCTCCAATATAACCAAAGCTTTTCTGTACGATATTCTAAAACTCTGGGATTAGTGGGCATAACCAATTCTTAGAAAATCGAACCGGACCAGTCAGTTAGACTAATTCAACCACAAACCAGTGGCTAGTCTGGTCGAAACTCATAAACAACCATTTCTGCTATAGAACAACTCGAGACAGTTCGAATAATTGGTTCAACCAACAAACTAGAGAACCGATTCCTTATTTTGAAAAATGTGGTTACATAAATCACCGTAAATATCATAAATATCTACCAACNTTAGACTAATTCAACCACAAACCAGTGGCTAGTCTGGTCGAAACTCATAAACAACCATTTCTGCTATAGAACCTCGAGACAGTTCGAATCATTGGTTCAACCAACAATCTAGAGAACCGATTCCTTATTTTGAAAAATGTGGTTACATAAATCACCGTAAATACCATAAATATCTACCAACCGACCCAAATGAGTTTGTTTTTTTGCCTTCTACCATTATTTGTTTAATGGTTCTTTTTGCATTTCCTAGCTTTAGCTCTACAATATTCAATTGGGAACTCAAAAAACTTTCACTTGATACTATCTTAGAAAAGAGTAATCAGCTCTTTTGTTTCATAAACTCTTATCACTAAAAAAAATCAAACAATAGAAGTTTTCGTTGACTCATGTTAATTGTATTGTACTCTTCGTTCATTTCTCCCATGCTATTAATCTTCAAGTAATAACAGAAGATTAAAAGCATGGGAGACTTCATTATATTTAATGTTCTAAATATTAAAGACTTCACTATATGAATATGACTTTATTATATTTAATCATTGTGATGATTTCTTTTTAGAGTCCCCTCAGATACATATACTTCATTATATTTTTAATATTTTATAATTTTACGAAATATCTTTGATTAATGAATTGGTATCATAATAATAGTGTCAAAATATACTCAAGATATTTGAAAAAGCATGTTTTCATTTCATTGGTATGCAACTTATTTATTGTTATACTAAATTTTTTTATATTATTTATATTAGAATGAAACCTCCTAAAAGTCAATCACTTATTTCCACACATAATGCTGATGAAAAAATGGGAATAATATGGAATGATTCTAGTGAATTTAAAGAACTTGATGACAAGAATAGTATAAGATCAGGCATTGAGAGACTATATACAAAAATAGAGGCAATGTTAGAATGAATCAACTTTTCTGAAATCGGATTTTGTGAAAACCTCCATCAAAGATGAATTTGAATACGTTTCATTTTTAAACTAAACTATTTATAGTTTTGTTTATACTTTATAATTGTAATTTCTTTCGTTTTCGATCTCAAGTTTTATTTTATTAAATGTGTATGAAAATCTAATTTTTTGCTTTATAAATATTATACATTTTGTCTAAGATTATACTTTAATATGAATCATGACTTATTAGTGTTATAAATTTTCACCTTTCATTTAAAAATTACAATTACAATTACAAAATAAATATGTATGTTAAATCAAGATAGTTTCCACTTCTTAGTTATTATTAACTTGTTCTTGTTTCTTATTTTTGTTTCAGATGATCAATTTTTTAAATCAACAAAATACTAAATTTAAATGCATCATCTACATTTTACTCAAGACTACAAAAAACAGGTTAATAGTTTAAATTTTTAAGTATTTTAAAAATTCAAATTTTGAATATACTGCTTATCATCATATTTCATTTGTTTATCTTTTTTTATATTTAAATTATTACATCATTATTGCATCATTTAGATCATATTTAATTAATTTTTTATCTATTATGTCATCGGTTCAGCCCTACTCGAACCAATATAACTTGAACATTTCCTTCTTCCACTTTGATGTCCGGTCTGATTTTGATAGCCTTGGGCATGACTTCTACTTCGTCAAAGGAGTGACTTCTATGGAAACAATGACTAGATCTAAAACACAATGATTACAAATAAATTATGCCACTAATTTAAATTTCTTTGTAGGTGAACAAAAATCGGGTTTTTCATCATTACAATGATCTTAAAGCATTCAAGAAAACAAACTCAAGGCACATGGATGGAAATTGCAAGATATGTACATAGCATTTGTAGCATAAGCTAAACACAAAATGGTAAATAGCACCACAACTTTTTAAAACAGCAGCTGCAAAACACATAGCTCATCTTCAACAA